>LR750326.1:495784-508284 GCA_902729485.2 Mus minutoides | reverse complement strand
AGGAGCCCCAGCTCCAGGGGTGAGAGGATTCAAAATGCTCTTGTGCACAAGTTGGGCTGGGCACTAATGCATGTGCAAACCCCAAGAGGCTGGAATGGACCGAAGTCCGGGGTTTGAAGGGAGACAGGGATGGAAGCAGAGGGGAGTAAAGATGTGTGTGTGTGTGTGTGTGTGTGTGTGTGTGTGTGTATGTGTGTGTGTGTGTGTGTGTGTAGTTCAGGTGACAGATCTAAAAGGGGGTCAACTTTCATTGCCTTAAGTATAACATGCAGGGTAGGTGCAGTGAACCAAACTCGACATTGCTTCGAGGCAGACACACTTACAAGTGCACACACTGCTCACAGCAGCAATGTCCATAGGAGCCAAAAGGCAGAGTCAGCTCAGCGTCACCCATGGACAAACTGTGGCCTTTGGGTGCAATATGTCACTCAGCTTCAGAAAGGAAGGACATTCTCATATCTGCTGTCACATGGAGGAAACTTGAGGATGCTGAATAAAAGAAGCCAGATACCTGGGTTGGGGAGAAGGCTCAGCTGTGAAGGGCACTGGCTGCTCTTCCAGAGGACCTGGGTTCAATTCTCAGCACCCACATAGCAGCTCACAACTGCCTAAAACTCTTGTTTCAGGGGATCTGACACCCTAACACAGGCATATATGTAGACAAAAACATCAGTGTATATTAAAAAAAAAATCTTTAAATAAAAAAAAAAAAAGTCAGACATAAAAAATGACTAGGCCAGGGCCAGGATTTGGCACACAAACCCTTTGTCACACAAACACGAGGACCTGTGTTTGGATCCTTAGCACCCACACAAAGCATCTATAACTGCAGTGCTCTAACTTGTGGTGGGAGTTGGAGGCAGGAGACGTCCCAGAAGCTTAAGGAGATGTTAGCGTGGTGCGCACAGCAAGAACAAGAGCCTCTGTTATCCTGCTTTCCCTAAGGTTGTCCTCTGACTCCCCAGCATGCACACTGTAGCACATCTGTGCCTGTATTTCAATACATGAACACAAACACAGAGAGGGGGGAGGGGGAGAGGGAGACAGAGAGAGGGAGAGAGAGAAGCTGAGAGGAATGAGAGCAAGGGGGAGGAGGAGGGGGAGGAGGAAGGGCGAGAGAGTGCGAGGAAGCTCAGGAGAGGGAGCACATGGAAGTTTGACTGTCATCAGATTCATAGAGAGCAGAACCCAAGGCTGCAGGGGCTGGGGGGAGGGCACAGGGAGTCAGTGTCCCAGGGATGGCATTGGAGCGGGGGCTATGTTAATGTTCAGGAGATGGATGGTACAGATGGTTGTATAACAACGCGAACACACTTAATGCCACTGAATTACACAATTAAAACTGGCAAATTGTATGTTATGATATCGTAACACAATTAAAAAAACTAAGATCCCAGGCTGTGGAGCCAGCTATTTTGCTATCATTTCTTGGATGTGCTGCGTAAGGAGGAGGGATAATTAGCAGAGCAAAATGCAGGCGTTTGCTCCAGTCAGATGCCACCTCCTAAGTCAAAACTATACTTTGAATTCTAATAAGAATGACTAACTCCCGCCTAGGAGAGGTGGAAAGAGAGAGTCGGGATGGGCTGGGTTTTGGAGCGTGAATAGAAGTTTTCAAGGAAGACAACTCACAAGGAAAAAAAGCCAAACAAGCAAGAAGAAATAGACTTTGGACGAGAAATGAAATCCTAGCTCACTCATTAGCTGCATGAGCTAAGCATACTGCTCTGCCCTCAGTCTATAGATTATGTTTAATGGAACAAAGAATGCCGGAGGGTTGTTGCAGAGATCAGCCAGGGGGCTTGCGCAGTGTCTGCTAGACCAAGGGTTCAATACACGGTGAGCAAAAGTTCTTGCTCATGGGTGTATTTGGGTTTCGAAGTCAGAGGCCAGCCAAGGGCAGACATGATTGCATTGTGGTTAGGGACTCTGCAGGCTCAGTCAAGTTCACGGGAGGGCAGAGGCTTTCCCGGCCCACCCTCGGTTTGCTGCACTCATTGCTTTGACCAGTTTGTGATGATTAATTAATTAAGCAGAAGGTCTGGGTCTCTCCGCTGGCTCCGTGGAGAGGTGCGGCTGAGAAGGGAGGTCTCTGGAACCTTCCCTGTCTGCTGTTCCCAAGAATGAGCACCAGGACCCTGAGAGACTTTGGGGTGCAGAGCTCCAGGGAAGCTCATTGTACCCTGGGTCCCTCCTGTCAGTATTTGCGCTCACAAGTCAGAGGCTGACAGGGTGGCAGCATGGTTAGGAATCCCACAGGCTCAGTCAAGTTCATGGGGCTCTGACCCAGCCACATCCTCCCTGAGGTGACCTTAGGCATATCACAAGAAACATCACTGTTCTGAGCTTTGGTGTTATGTGAGACTGCAGGCTGCCAGGGCTGGGTAAGTTTAGATGAACTAATAGCTTGTTAAGACCCTTGGCTGCTTTGGGGACAGCATGACAGTGAAGGTGACTTTTGGAGGATCACTGGAGTCCCCTGAAGGCTTTAATCCTTTTGATGGCCCAGGCGCATTACTGCCAAGGACTGGGTCTGGAGGGCCTTTGTCAGCTCTTGGTTCACCCAGGTCTTAAAGCAGGGGCTGCAGCTGGGAGTGGCTGATATAGAAGCCCTCAGAGTGGAGCTTGTGGTCCCACAGCCTCGACCTCTTCCATGGGGTTCACAGAAATACCTGTTTTCAGACTCTGGACCAGATCCCCTGAAGCAAGTTTGGGGGCACCCCTCAAAGCGGGTACTGATATTTGAAGTCAGATCTTCTGCCAACGCTCCACCCTCTTGTGCACTCTTGGAGCTGCCCCTGGGTCCCAGCTGAGAGGGCTGGCAGCAGGAGGCACAGCCTAGTCTCTCTGTGACTATGGCATGGGAGGGGGGGGTCTCTTTTCTCAGACTCAGCAGCAGGTTGAATGCTAGGGATATGCATAGCTCATTAGCTCTTCTCTGGGCTTCAATCCCTCTTAATTAGTTTTGCAAAAATTATTCATTAAAAAGAACCCTCAAATTCATTACAAATCAAACACGGGTCCTTGTTAAGTCTGCATGTGTGAGTGTGTGTTTGTGAATGTATATATGTGAAGGTATGAATTCATGTGTGTACGTGCATATGTATGGAGGTCAGAGGACAACCTCAGATGTTGTATACTGGCTTGGAATCTGCCAGTTAAGTAAGGCTGGCTGTCCAGCAAGTGCCAGGGATGTGTCTGTCTCTACCTCCCCAGCCTTGGGATTATAGGCATACACCAGCATGCCTGATTTCTTTTTTTAATGTGGGTTCTGGAATTGAACTCAGATCCTTGGGAGAACTTTAATGACAGGTCTATCTTGCCAGCTGCATGTCCTTGCTGACTGTGTGGGTATGGGCGAATGTACATTTGTACCCGCATCCCAGAGTTTTGGCTTATTCAGGTCCCTGAGCCCAGCACCCACTTTGCAGGGTCCCAGCTGACAGTCTTGATGACAAGGGTAGATGGACTATGGTAGACTGGTCCTGGCAACTGAGCAGCCAGGGAGACAGCAGTGACCATTAGTGGTGAGGACATAGTAAGGCCAGGATCTGGGTCAGAGCTGGTCCAGTCTGAGGACTGGAAGAGACTGTCAGGATCCCCTTACATGTCTCATTCTCTCTGATGCCCGGTATCTCTAGGCATTAGATCTCCTGTAGATGTGAATTACAGGTTGTAAGCTGTCTGATATAGGCGCTGAGAACTGAACTCAGGCCCTTTGCAAGAGTAAGGGAAGCAACCTCTTAGCTGCCCACCCATCTCTCCAGGCCCCAGGCTGCTTTATTCTATATCTCCTGGTTCAATGTCTCTAATCCTTAGAACTCAGGCCTTCTTCCCAGGAGAAGCTAGCAAGAGAGCTGACTGAAGGGCTGGGGCTGGAGGTGTCCAGAGATCTCAGCCCTAGAGTCTGGACCACCTCCTGATCCTCTGCCAGCATCTCCATCCTCCGGGGTGCCTTCCCTGCTGGGAGCAGCCCCATTTGGAGCCAAGTAAATTTATGGCATAATTCCGCATGGAAATGCATGGAAATACTGCCAATTACCATCAAGGCAGAAGGGGAGGCTGCATCTCCCCCATGCCCTCCTTGGCCTGCTGTCTGCTGGCTCCCAGCTAGGAGCCAGCCTGCTTGGCCCAGATTATCGGAGTGGGACTTTTGTATAAAACTCTTGATTCGTCTCACCTGGCCCTGGTGGTTTGTGGCAGGAAGGGCTCCTTCACATTAAACTTGAGCAGATCTGGAAAATGCCATTCCCCAGCCTCAGCAAAGCCGACAGCTGAGGCGATTTATCTGACTGCGGATCAGTTCATCAAACTTGGGTAGGGACTCAGCGCTGGAAAGACTGGGGTGTGTGTGGGTGCGTTGGGGGTGGGGGGAAGTCTGATACAATCGGGCCTGTTTAAAATGCAAAGGCTCAGGAGATTTGGGAAATGCTGTAAGGAGAATCTTGGAGGGGGGGGGGGGCTAGTGTTTAGCAGGCACCAAGCCAAGCTGGTGGTGGTGGGGGCACCAGCTGACCAAATTCCTTCATTGAAGACATCAGAAGCAAGCGGGTGAGAGCGGTGTACTCTTAGCATCTGCTCTATGCTGGCCACATGTGCTGGGAGAGCCTTGTCCTGTCCACAGAGGAAGCAAGCTCTGTGTGCTTCTGAAGGGTTGGGGTAAGAGCAATGTAAAGCCCTGTCTCTGAAAACCTCACAGTCTAAGAAAAGAGGCAGGCAGAGATACGGGGGTATGGACAGTCATGGAATCCATGACAGGGTTGTGTGTGTCTCAAGGTTTTGGTAAGAGATTAGGGTGGGAGAAGGTCATGGGGAAGCCCTTGGACCCTTGGGCCTGTGGTCAGATGAGCTTGGGCCAAACCTGGGTCTTTCTCATTTGTTTGCCAGCTGTGTGTCCTTGGGTCAAAATTGTCCCTTCTCTGGTCCTTACTTCCTCACTTGTGAGATGGAGAAATGATTGTTCCCAAGAGGAGGATGGATAAACACTGTATACATGATACTTGGCATACTGTAAGTGGTTAGGGGTGTGGGGGGGTCACATGAACAGGAATCTGTGAAGGCTGGGGAGGAAATGGAGAGGTCATCAATGCTTTGACAGATGGGAGCGATGTCATTTTCATAGACAGATGAAGGAATGGGTCTTGATAGCGAGGAGGGACGGGCATGGGATCTGGCTGTCTGATGTCACAGTTGCCACCACAACTCCTGAGGGGGCAGAAGGGGGAGGTCCCCAGGATGGAGTGCCAGGCAGGGGCTTATCTCTGAAGAACAGCTCCGTCTTCTCTGCTCCACAGCAGCCTCTCTCTACCCCTCCCCCCTTTCTTCATAAGGCTTCTCTCCTTCCAGGAGGGTTTAATCCTTTGGCCCAAGCTGGGTTAGAGACCAATTTCCTGCCACCAGTCAGCAGTGGACAGCATTGAGACCTGCCGGGGAAGAAGGGATTCTGTGTTATCCCTTTAGGGTACAGTGTTTTATCCTGGCTGTCCCAGGCTGCCCTCTGTCCCTGCAGTCAGCTATGTTCCCAGAAAAGTGGGGCGAGTGATGGGATTCTAGTTCCTGGATGGAGAAAGAGCCAGAGCTGGGCTAGGGTGGAAGGAGTGTGTAGGAGCCAGTGGGGAGGGAGATGGAAGGGGAAGGGGGAGGGGAATGAGAGGGAGAGGGCAAGGTGTGGCAGTGTGGTAGGGACTGTGTGGGCAGGGTCCCCTAAAATAGGTCATTGATATCCATGATCTATCTTACTCACTTGTGACAGCAGGAAGACAGAGGCCCATGGGGGACATTGAGGCAGCCGCTCAGGGAGCCCCAGAAAACAGTATGTGGAGGCATGGCTTTGGCTGTGGCATGGCTAGGACTCTCTCCAGGCTTTCAGTTTAGGGGTGCAGGCTATTGGGTACCCTCAGCCTGGGCCGGAACACTCTCACTTCAGAGGCCTAGGGTGACTCTGGAGGGCAGCCTACCTACTCTGAGAGGTCAAGCCTTTGGGTTGGGCGCCATTTGCAGGGGCTGTTCACGTTCCTCTCACTTTAGCTAGACACGAAGCTGCAATTAACTGGAAACTTATTATATGCCAGGCTGTGGGCCAGCACTTAACATATATTAATTTATGTAAGTCTTTATCAACTTGAAGAGACAGACTTGAGGAAAATTAACTCTTCTTTCCCCCTGAGCACATGGGCTCTGAGTGGCTGGATAATTGCTCAAGGTCTTATTTCAAAGTCACCTGTACAGAAAATCCTACCTTGGGGCTGAGGCCATTGCTTGGCGGAGAAAGTGTATTTGGCATAAGCACGAGGACCCAAGTTCAGATCCCTGGGATTCCTGCAAAGGCTAGGGGTGGTCATGAACTTGGGCCATGCACCAGGGGTGTAGAGGTGTAGAGACAGGCAGATCCTGGGGCTCATTGCCAGCCAACCTAGCTGATGAATTGGTAGAGAGGGAGAGGGAGAGGGTTGAGGGAGAGGGAGATCCTGATTTAAAAAATACTGGGGTCAACCTCTGACCTTCATGTACATGTGCAAGTGCATATACCACACACACACACACACACACACACACACACACACAGACACACAGACACACAGACAAAGACACACAGATACACAGACACACTTACTTAGGACTCAGACTCACACAGACATAGACACACATACAGAAACACACAGGCACACAAATGTACACATACACAGAGACATAGGCAGAGACACATAGACATAGACACATACAAAGACATACAGACACACAGAGACATAGACACACAGAGAGACACAGTTACACACACACACACAAAATATTACCGTCACCTTTTCTTTTAGCCCCCCCCTACCTCCACCCTACTCCCCCCCCCAGGCTTCTCTGCCTCTGGCTGTGTTTTCTTTTTGAGTTGTTTATTGTCTGCCTTCCAGTTAATGTGTAAGTTCCTTGGCCCAGGCTTTGCCATCCCATTTCTGCCATGTCTCCAACAAGGAATCCGTTTGTTGAATGAATGAGAATGAATGAATGAGTGACTGAGTACTGCATGGCTAATACTGACAGCAAGGATTCCAACCAGGTGTCTGTTTCCAAAAATCGCTACCTGCTTGCAGCCATCGGGGACTGGCAAGGGGACTTGCCACTGTCAAGGGCAAACCAGGTGAGAGGGAGGGATAGAAGCTTAAAGAATGAATAGCATTAAATCAGAGAGGCAAAAATATAGACCCCAGTCCCTCCTGCAGTTAGCGAACAGAAACAGTGACCCTTTTAGTACTGGGACAGGGGGAGGGTGGGGAGGGTGGGGAGGGTGGGGGTGTGGAGGACTGTTCCCAGCTCTTCACCTCTTGGGTCAGAAGACTGTGACTGAGACCTGGGAGGAATCTGCTATCTGCCTAGAGAGGCAGTTGAGAACCTGTGCAGCATGCAGAGGCTGGCTGGGGCCTCTGCAAGGCTGGGCGCTGCGCCCTGAGTTCAGACATCCATTAGGATTTGGGGCAGGGGGAGGGGTTCTATTTGTCTGGGAATGACAGGGACCGGGGAGAAGGGCTCGTGGAGATGAGTGGCGGCAGAGATAAGCCTGATGTGTGACTTCTGACGCTTGGTTGGTTTGAAAATGAGTCCTGGGCCCAGATATGGGATTGACAGTGGGATCAGCGAGGGGCTGTTCAGCTTTCTGCCTTCTGACTTTGAAAGGGGGTCACTGGAGGAAGAGACTGGGTCCTAGTGCTGGAGGGATGAGCTGGCTGGGCCAAAGGTCACCTTGACTAAGCTGCTGGGGACATGGGCTCCTGGGATGCTGTGTTTCTGAGGCCACCTCAGTGTATCTGGGCAGGTCTTTGGTTTTCAAAGCCAGAGTGCTTCTGGTGGTGCCAGACATTTATTTATCCAACCTCTACATACCTGTTTTCATGTCCCGTCTGCCTTTCCCCCTTATATGTCAGAGAGCTGCGGGATAGGGACACATGAATGGGCCATTTGTCCTTCTGGGAGCCACAAGCAGGGAGAAGGATAGGGCTGTGCATTTCAGCTCTTGTCCTCTGCAAAGGTCCAGGGCATGTTCTTTCTCTAGCCACTCAGGACTGGGTAATGTCAGCTGCCTACTCCCTTGGCCTGAGCTCCTGTGCTGCTCTCTGTTGATGTCCTGGGTGCTATGCTGTCCTTTGTTGACATCCTGGGTGCTATGCTATACTTTGTTGACATCCTCAGGTCACATTCTGGCCACACTCTGTTGACATCTGTACCAATTTTGGTTGAATTTGAATGTGACACGTGCTTCCTGCTGGGATCATTACAGACTTATCACTTGTCTTTGAAGTTGTAATAAGTGTCCCTCCGCTTTTGTCGTGTTTGGGCATGGCAGACCCAGGGATACCCTGATTCCTACCAGCTTCACTCTCCAACTTCCTTTTGGGTCACCACCTCCAGGGTTGTCACATTCTTGGCTCTCTCTGGTTTCTAGGTCAGCTTCTCATTGCCAATCAACCTTGAGCTCCCATAGAGGCAAGCTTATCTCACTGAGGTGGAGGCCACAGTCAACCATCTTGTGAGCTAGTATCTTCAGGCCTCCTGCTCCTCACCCATCTCTGGTTTTTGTTTGATCTTAGTGATCTAGAGGGCATGGGTGATCTAGAGCTGATGGAGGAGCAGTCCAAGCATGAACCATGAGCGCTGCGGCTGCTCCCTCTGCTAGGAGCTGCGGAAGCCATTCCAAAGTGCAGGCTGAAGCTGTGCAGGCCACGGAGGCTGCTGGGCCCTCAGGAAGATCCTGAATCAGCCCTTTGGATCTGAATGATCAGGGTTCTACCCACATGAGCCCCTCTCGCTGTGTGACTTCCAGGGGGGATTGCTTTGTAGGAGAGGAAATACGATGCATCAAGAAGCTGGGGCAAAGACTCACCTCTGAATGCCACTAGAAGTGTCTGGAGCCTGTCCCTCTGAGGGGGCTCTTCTGTATTCCTCCGGAATAGAACTTCTGCTTGGGCCTTTTCACTATGCCCTGCAGCTCTAAATGAGAACAGTAGAAACTTGCATAGCAATAGAAATAGGAAAAGCTGCTTCCATAGTATCCTTCAAAGCTCACGGAGAAGTGGCGAGGTAGGCTTGTCGCCTAGGTTTCTAAAAACATTAATTTATAACTGTGCAAGTTGGTCCAGCCTAGGGGCCAAGGAAGAGTCCCATTTCTGGGGGGTTAGGGCCTAGGGAGTGGACACGATACAGCCAACTCTGCTTTCTTTTCCTTTCTTCTCAGGACCTCAAGCTTCTCATCTGTAGAATGGGGAAAGTGACAGTATGGTGATGAGCAGGTGCTAGCACTCAGTGCATAGAGGTCTCGAAGCAGTGATATCTCTTAGCATCCTTGGTTGTCAGAGAGGACTGGGACGCTCAAAGAGAAGTGAGTTGTGCAGGTTTGTGGAGTCTACAAGAGGAAATCACGTTCAGGCCTGTCTAGACTCAGAGTTCTTACACCTTCTCTGTCCAAATCCATATTCCTATTGTCAGCTCTGCACTGGGGCTGTGGGACAGGTGAGGGCCTATTTCACATGATGCCCTTTGCTCGGCATGGAGACAGGTGCTCATGGTGGGGATGGCTATTACTCTGAAGACAATGAGGCAGAGGTAGCCTTGGGAGGACACAGTTAATGATCTGCCCATGTCCCCAAGGAGCCCTGTAATCTTGTAGCACCTTCCTTCTGGGACTGTGGGCTTGGTCATGTAGGTTGCTTTGGACAATAGGTCAGTAATAAACCTGCTAGAAGGCCAGGGCTGTTGTGGTTTGAACGGAAACTGCCTGCCACTGGCTTGTGTTTTGAAATCTTCCTCCAGAGCTCGTGGTGCTTTCTGAGGACTCTGCCGATCTTTTAGGAGGTGTGGCTTCCTGAGGAAGCAGCTCACTAGGGTTTGATGCCCAGTCCTGCTTCATGTCCTGATGTGATGTGCTCTCTGCCACATGCTTCTGTTGCCACAAACCGAGCTGCTGTGCCCAGCCTTCCTCACCACAGTGGACTGAAGACCCTGCAACAGCCAGAAGTGACCTTCTCCTCCTTTGGCTATTTTTATCAGGTATTGTGGTGCCCATGACCTAGAGTAGCTAGCCCATGTATATTCTGACTCTATAGCCCAGGCCCAGCCCAGAGCAGGCACACACAGTTTATCATTGGTAAGAGCCTCTTGGTGGGTTAGAAGGTCACCAGGCCAGGTTCTCTCTTAGCCTGTCCCACTCCCTGTCCTTGGCTTCATCACAGCTCCTAGAAGCTAGGTCTGGTTCACACACCAAGGCCCTCCTTTCCATAGGACAAATAACTTGAGTGTCTTCTTTCCTCCCCCAACCCCCCCCCCCACCCCCGTCCCTCCAACTTAACCTCCTGTGGTTCCAGCTGGGCCTTGCCAGAGCCCCACTGGTCTTGGACCATCCCCACCACTCAGACCCAAGGACTGCTGGACTTGGGTACTTGGACCCCAGGCCTGTCTCCTCCTAAGGATGCTGGTAGCAATTACAGTGAATTCCTACATTTGACAGAAGGGTCACTTTGATTTTTACAATTTAAATTCCATTTAATATTTGAATAAGGAATAAATTCTCATGGTTCAAGGATATCTATAATACAATGTCTCCCTCCACCTCCACCCCTAAGACTCCTAGAGCTCACCCACAGTTCTGTGTCTTCTTCAGGACACAGAAGGCAGAGGCAGGTCTGCGCACACAGTGTTCTGTGCCCAGAGAGTTCTGAACTTTGTTCCTCACAGAACACTGTCTTTTAGAGCAGTGATTCTCAATCTATGGGTTGTGACCCCTTTGGGGATCAAATGACCCTTTCACAGGGGTCACCTAAGACCACTGGGATATCAGATATTTAATTATGATTCATAACAGTAGTAAAATCACAGTTATGAAGTAGCAACAAAAATAATTTTATGGTTGGGGGTGGTGGTCACCATAACCTGAGGAACTGTATTAAAGGCGCACAGCATTAGGAAGGTTGAGAACCGCTGTTTTAGACAGAAGGTCCTTCCTCCTTTTTTTGTTCTTGGAGATAAAATTCATATGTGATAAAATTCACCCTTTTAAAATCTTGTAGTTTTAAATACACACACACACACACACACACACACACACACACACACACACCTACCTGGCTATTAAATACAACTATAAATATAAATATTTACAAAGTTCACTGCCACCGGCTAACATGACACTTTTGTTACCCCATATAGACCCTGCACTCACCAGCAGCCACTTTCCTCTCTTTGATCTACAGCCCACACAACCACCACCTGTTTTCTGTCTCCATGGATCTGCCTATTTGAGACACTTCATATACATGAAATCATACATAGGTGATCTCTTGTGTTTGTCTTTATTTTTTAAAGGATTTATTTATTTTATGCATATAAGTACACTATAGCTCTTTTCAGATACACCAGAAAGTTGTGAGCCACCACATAGTTGCTGGGAATTGAACTCAGGACCTCTGGAAGAGCCAGTCAATATTCTTAACCCCTGAGCCATCTTCCCAGCTAGGTGCTTGCTTTCTTTAATATCGTTAAAGGTTATCCATATTGTGGCATGTGTAAGTACTTTGTTTCATTCCTTCTCATTGCAAAGCAATGTTCCATTGCCTGGGCTGACCACATTTGGTTTACCCATTCAACATTACTATTATGAATGATGCTTCTGTGAACATTTATGTACAAGTTTTATGTGAACACTTTTTTCCTTATAAAAGAACATGAACATGTTTCTAATTTGAGTATATGCTTAGGGACACCTGGCTAGGTCCTCTCCTCATTCCTCTGAATGGCTTCTTGGTGTCTTGCTGTATGCATACACTCTGTCACAACTTAAGGAATCACCTGTTGATGGATAGTTCATTTATCCTAACCATTCTTTCAACTTTCAAGTTCACCAGTTCGCAAGTTTGTTTTTCTTGTGGGTGAAGTGAACTGTCCTTCCGAATGCCCCAGACCTGTCTCCTGTGCTGTGGATCCTGGCGTGCTCTCTGCCCATATTTCTATTGAGTTATTGATTTTGTTTTTGTTTTTTGAAAGAGTCAAATGATTTAGTCCAAGCTGCTCTTGAACTCATGGTGATCCTCCTGCCTCATTCTCCTGAATGAGATTACCAGCGCACACTACTATGTCTGACAATTTATCGATTGGTAATGGCTTTTCATGTACTAGCTATATCTCCCAGTTTGTTGTCTTTTACTTTCCTTTTAGGCTTATTTACAAATATTTATTTTGCCTACAGGCTTTATTTTTCCAACTTTTATTAGATATTTTCTTCATTTACATTTCAAGTGTTATCCAGAAAGTTCCCTATACCCTCCCCCTCCCGGCCCTGCTCCCCTACCCACCCGCTCCCACATCTTGGCCCTGGTGTTCCCCTGTATTGGGGCATATAAAGTCTGCATGACCAAGGGGCCTCTCTTCCCAATGATGGCCAACTAGGCCATCCTCTTCTATATATGCAGCTAGAGACATGAGCTCAGGGGGTACTAGTTAGTTCATGGTTATTCTTCCACCTAGAG
>LR750326.1:468778-495684 GCA_902729485.2 Mus minutoides | reverse complement strand
CGGCATTAGTATAGTCTCCCACGAGACAGCTATATCCGGGCCCTTTCAGCACTATCTTGCTGGCATATGCTATAGTGTCTATGTTTGGTGGTTGATTGTGGGATGGATCCCTGGCAGCCGCAGTCATTGGATCCATCCTTTGGATTCAGCTTCACACATGATCTCTGTAACTCTTTCAATGTGTGCTTTGTTCTTAATTCTAGGAAGGGGTGACGTGTCCACATTTTGATCTTCCTTCTTCTTGAGTTTCATGTGTTTAGTAAATTGTATCTTGGGTAGTCTAGGTTTCTGGGCTAATATCCACATATTACCATGTGCATGCAGTGTCTGTCAGTCGAGAACTGAAGAGGGCACTAGACTCCCTGGAACTGCAGTTCCAGATGGGTGTGAGCTACTGCGTGGCTTCTGGAACCTGACCCAGCCTCTCTGCAAGAGTAGTCGGTTCTCTTAACATTGGAACCACCTCTAGCTCTATCATTGGACTTTAACTGCTAATGCTCATTTAAAGAAGTTTTTTGTTGTTGTTGTTTCTATAAAGCCAAATTAGTCTCCCCTGGGGGCTTTGTTTGAGGACTTCTCACACACTAAAACTATTGTTTAAAATGTATCTGTGGTTCTTTTCAGGCCAATTCTTTCCTTAAAAATGTTTCAGTCCCTGACCCACCTAGAATTTACTTTGGTATAAAGTATGACACGTGGATCTAATTTTACGTTTTCTCAATGGCTAATTGGATGTCCTAATGACATTAATAAGTAGTTCATCTTCTCCTCAATGATTTTGTTTTCCTCCCCAACTTTATCAAAGTACAACTGATAAATAAACATTATACATTTGGAATGCATAATATATTTTGATTTATGCATACATTATGAGGTGTTAGATCAAGTCAATTCGTGTATCTATCACCTAATTATTATTATGGTTTAAATATTAAATGTCCCTCATAGGATCATACTTTGAATGCTTGGCCTCTATTTGGTGGTTCTGTCCTTGGGGGTTCTGGAAACTTTAGGAGGCGGGGCCTATGGTCATCCGGACATAGCTTTGTGAGTCTATTCACTGGCTTCTTCTAATCTTTCACCGTGCTCCCTATCTCCTGGGATGTAAACAGTGGTCCCCCACGCTCCTGCTGCCATGATATTCTGTTAAAGTATGAAGGGCCAAGTGTGTTTCAGTTTATGCATGGCCTGAACTCTCTGAAACCCTGAGCCGGAATCCATACTTCCTTCTGTAGATACAAAGTAGATATAGTGGGGTGTGTCTCTCAGATATTTTTGTCAAAGCAATGAGAAAAACAGCTTTATGATTTAAATGTGAAATATGCCCTGCAGGCACATGCATTTGAACACTGGGTCCCTGGATAGCAGTGCTGGGGGTTTCTTCTGGAGCATAGAAGACACTGTGGACACTGTACCCCACTGTGGCACAGAGGGTAGCTCACTCAGGCTACCCGCATTTCCTGTTTCCCATATAGCTTGCAAACAGTGGTCTCACCAGAGGCTCCTCCCTCCTCTCATCTCAGGAACCTCATTGACCTCCTCCCTAACCTCCAGGATCGGCTGTTTCATTCTGGAAGAAACAGTTCCACAGTACATGTATCATTATTGACTATAGTCACCAGGCTGCACAACCGAAGTGTTCATCATGCTCAACAGGAGTGTCGCCTCCTTTCCCTGCACCCCCCCCCACCCCGGGCCACATCCCTCAGTCCTGGCAACTAGCATTCTGTTCTCTGCCACTGTGAGTTCAACACTGTTAAATGCTAAGTGTAAGTGAAACCAAGGGAGGATTTCCATGTCTGGTTTATTTTATTTGGCATAATGCCTTCAAGTTCATCCACGCTGCAAATGACAGGATTCCCAGACTCCTATTTCCCAGCGTCTTAAAGCAAGGGTGGTCTCTCCATAATGTGTTGTAAACTAAATTTGGGGGTCACAAAATATTTGGTGAGAGTTAACACATTTTTTAATTTGTAGAGACCAACCCTGATTCAAAATCCAATGTGCAATAAAACCAGGGACTGCAGGCTGTGCTTGCCTCTGTTGTGTCTTGTGACCTCCCTGAAGCCGGGGTTCAGCACACCCCACATGGGCTTTTTGCACTGGGCAGGCCGGCACAGCATGGGGCACCAATGGAGACTGCTTGAGATGCCTTGGCGCATCCTGGAGACTATCCTGTGTTATGAACTGCAGTGTTCTTTACTGAACACGCAGAGCTCTCAGCTCCTGTGCAAAGAGAATGGTTTCATTATAGAGAACAGGCTTTTAATATTTTCCTACCCCTATTCTTCAGCATGTAAGTATCCAGTTGGTGGTATAGCTTTGGATTATATTGTGTTTGAATGTTTGACTTTAAAAATTGCTGTTTGAGTTGCTGACTCAAATATCATAAAAAAAGTCAAATCATGAAATGAGTTTTGGCTTGAGGCTGGGGCAGACTTTTCAACAGTCTCTGAAGTGGCCCTCAATATACTTCTGCCATTTTGAGCTAGGCACAAAATGCAAAACAGTGGTCTCAGCATTGGCAATTATAGATCAATAATACCAATCAACGCTGGAAATGTTCAGGATGCTTCATGTCCTTCAGCATCAAAGTTATTCTTTAATAAGAATAAACTAGCATATACAACGCAATAGCATGCATGCTTGCATTTGTTTTTTTAATGCAATGGTAAAATTCTGTACATAGTAAAGAATTGTTTTTAAATAAACTTCGTTATGATTTATTCTCAGTAGATGTTTGATTTCTATGCCTGTTTTATATCCCTATATGCCTAGAGTCTTATAAAAAAGTTCTCCGGTGGAAGGAGGTTGTATGTGGGAAGGAAATTCAGAACCCCTGCTCTATTTAAAGGCTGAGAAGTGCTCTGGTAGACAGCTCAATTGGTCAAGTGCTTGCTATGCATGCGTGTGCATTGAATAGGATCACCAGCGCTCAGAAACAGTCAGGCATGCTGGTGTGCACTTGTAGTCTCATTGCTGGGGACGGAGACACAGGTAGATTCCTGGGGATTGCTGGCCAGCTGGCCTAATTGGGGAGCCTCAGGTACAGGTGTGAGACTGTCACAAAAACCATGGTGGACAGATCCTGAGGAATGGTGATATCCAAGGATGACCTCTGGCTCCCACACTGACACATATACATGCACACACACACACACACACACACACACACACACACATGTGTACCCATATGCACATATAATAGCTACATAGTATCCCATCATGTATGCATTTTATTTACCCTGGCAGCCACTGATGGACTATGTATGAGTCTACATTCTGGCTACTTGGATCAATGTGAAAGTGCAGATGCTGCTTTGAGAATTTGGTTTCAATATCATGAGATGCAGAAATGCCACATCAAATGGTAGTTCTTTTAAAAATTTTTTTGAGGAACTTCTGTAACTTTAATTTTTTCAAGACTTATTTTTAATGATGGCTCTTAAATGCTTTAACCTCCCTCTTAGCCCACCATCTACCAGAGGTAGTGGAAAAGAAAGGATACGGGGGAAGTGGATCTGTTTAGAAAGGTTCTTTGGAACAACTCCTGTCTGTACTGTCTGGAAATCAGCAGTTCAGTTCACAGGAGCTCGATCCACTCGCGAACACTTCATGAATATACCAGTTCAGTCCAGTCAGGACAGCAAACAGGAATCAGCAGCAGTGGCACTACCTGCCAGAGACAGCCAGGCCTCAGCCTCTACACAAGTCAGCATGAGGGACCAGGAGGAACTCTAGAAGTTCTCCGCTGTGCCTCTCACAGGGAAGTAGAGACCAGTGAAGATGCGAGATCCACAAGCCTTGAGCAGCTAGCTCTATAAGCAAGCCTAGCTCAGCCTCCATCACTGTCTGTCCAGTCCTACTTATACTTTCCCAAATATTGCGTGTGCCTCAGCATGTGTCTTGCCTCAGCACATGCATCTGTGTTAGCTGACATCAATCAGCCAGAGTTTGCCCAAGTAGCAAGAAACTGTAGCACACCACCAGAAGTTTTATGTTGTATTTCTCTCTATGGAGTTTCAACAAATGCAGCTCAACTATACAATGTAAGGCAGACCAATACATATGTGCCCTTAGCAAAGAATCCTTCATCACGTGTCCTTTCACGTGCTTGCTTTAGCAGAACATCCTCTCTTTTGTGTCTGCTTCAGGGAAATGTTCCTTCACGAGCCTGCCTTAGCCTTTCACACTGTGTCCACTTTAATAAAACCTTCCTTCACCTGTGTGCCTCAACAAAACACCATCCAACCGACTTTCCAAAGAACCCTCTCTGTAGACCAGGCTGGCCTCAAACTCAGAAATCCGCCTGCCTCTGCCTCCCGAGTGCTGGGATTAAAGGCGTGCACCACCACGCCAGGCTCTCCATTCTGATCCGTACCCGTCAACGCTCCCCTAGTGTTCCCTCTTCTCCATGTTCTTATTTCCTCTAGCAGTCGTGAGGGGCTATCTCACTGCATTTCCCTGAGTGCTTTTTTTCTTGTACTTTTTGGAAACTTGCATATTTTCTTGCGGATCTCGCCTCAATGATTGCTTGTGCATGGGAATGAGAATGTTTGTGTTGTGTGAGTGTGCATGTGTTTGTGTGTGTATGCTCGTGTGTGTGTGTGTGTGTGTGTGTGTGTGTGTGTGTGTGTGAGACATAACCTAAGGGTTGAACCCCAGACCTTGAGCATTCTCAGCGCTCTACCACTGAGTCCCACCTCCCAGTCCCTCCTGGGTGATTCCCAGTGCCAGCTTCGTCAAGAACACTGTCACATGATTTTGGATTTTTCCATGTTTCCCAATGTGTTCTACTGATCAATGTGTGCTGCTGCTATGTGTCTACAAGCTGCTGCCTTTCTTTGTTAATTATTAAAATTTCAGATATATTTAAATTCCTGATAGGCCTGGCCTCCCCTCAGGTCTCTTCCTTTCAAACACGTCCTGCCTGTGTTTGCACACTTATGTATTCCTGTGAACTTCAGTGTCATCTCCTGTTATTACAAGGTCCTGACTATTTTTACCGAAACAGATAGGCTGTGGGTTTAACTGGGAGCAGCAGCTTCCTAATGCTGCTTCTCTTCAGTTGAGGTGTGAGATGTCCTCACAATCATCTTGTGAGTCCGTCAGCAGCATTTGAGGTGTGTGTGTGTGTGTGTGTGTGTGTGTGTGTGTGTATTCCCCACATTTCAGGTATTTTATCTTTTTTGGCTGCAATTGTAAATGTCATCTGTTTTTCCTATTACATGCTCCAGCTGGTTGTCATTGTAAAATATGGTGGCCATTGGTTTTTGCATATTAATTTTGAAGCTGGTCACATCACTAAATTTCCATTTTCTTGGTAGTCATCTTTTTCAGCTCACTCTTTTGGGTATGGCGTGCATGTGTTCATGTCTTCTGGAGATAATGATAATTTCACTTTTCTAGTTTACCTGTGGGCTTTCCCTCCAAAGGCTTGTGGCTGGACACGTGTTCCTCAGATAAGTGGTGGGTGCTGCAGGATGGGGCCTGGTTGGGGGAAGTGGTTCCTTAAGGAATGCCCTGCTGGGATCTCTGTCCCCTGCTTTCTTCTGAGTCACTGGAATGTAAGCATCTCTTCTTACCCTGTCATATACTTCTGTTGAGATGTCCTGCTTGCCACATACACAAAGAGGAGGGACCAAATGGTCACACACTGAAATCTCTGAAGTCCCCAGACATGATCATCCCTCTTAGAAGTTAATCATCTCTAGTGATTGCCCAGGTGCCGGAAAGCCGACTGACACCACTGAGCCATCTCATAACAGATACTTCTCAACTTACATCTTGATAAGCTGGCTGTAACTTGAAAAGAGATAAGTAAAAATTGATTTATTGTACCATACCTAGTGTATCTCACATCATAATGCAGCAACATAAACACTGTAGAGTGTGAGTTATTACTCTCTCGATCACGTGGCTAACTGGGAGCTCAGGCCACTGCTTAGTGTTGTAAGAAAACATCCTGACACATGACCTGTCTAGGAGCTCTCAACATACAATCTATATACCGTTCCTACCAGATTCACATGGCCATTGCTGGACTGTGTAGTCAAAGTCCTAATCTGAACTATTAAGAGTGGTTTGGTATGTGGTCCAATGGCTTTTCATATCTTATTGCACTAGTCAGTGCTTACAGCGTAGACTGGATGCTCTAGGCTTATCCTAACTTTAATGGAAACACTTTAAATATTTCCTGATTTGAGGTGTGTGTGTATGTGTGTGTATCTACCATACATCATATCAGAAGTAGCTATTTGATTTTATTTCATTGAGAGGTTAAAAATGGGGGTTGGTGAGATGGCTCAGCGGCTAAGAGCACGGACTGCTCTTCCAAAGATCTGAGTTCAAATCCCAGCAACCACATGATTGCTTACAACCATCCATAAGATCTGATGCCCTCTTCTGGAGTGTCTGAAGACAGCTAAAGTGTACTTACATATAATAAATAAATAAATAATTTTTTTTAAAAGTTAAGAATGGCTATTGTATGCGATGAATTATGCTTAAATCCTCTAAGTTACCAGCTTTCCTGACACCTTCTGGTCTTCCTTCCCATGTTTCCCTTGAGCTCCCAGTATAATCAAGTATGACCTTGAACTTCTTATCCTCCTGCCTCTGCTTCTCAAGTGCTGGGATTACAGGCATTTTGCAGAACACCCAGTTTATATGGTTTTGGGGGAGGTACCCAGAGCCCCCGTGCATGATAGACAAGCCCTGTAGCCACAGGGCTATGTCCTCAGTCCTGCAGAGCACTTCTATGGTTCATGATGTATTTTCTTCTGGGCTGCAGGGTTCTGTTACTATTTCATTTAGATTTGTTCCAGTGAAATTTGTAATTCAGATTGCTATCTGCCTGATCCCCTCTTTTCCTGTGTGTGACACACACACACACACACACACACACACAGAGAGAGAGAGAGAGAGAGAAGGAGGGGGAGTTAGCATGTTCTTGCAGTTGGGAATCGCTATTAGTGTTAATACTGTGCACGATTTATGAACAGAATCTAGAAACTTCCCTTCTTTTTCAATGCCCTGCAACATTTTCAACAGTGCCAGAGAGATTCACTTGAGGGTCCCAACAGTACCCTGCCACTGGCTCTCGGGGACAGGGCTCCGTTGTTGTCCAGCGGGGCAATTTACTGTAGTTTTCCGAGCCAAGGCTTCCCAGGTCCTTCCTCCCCTGAATCTGGGATTGTATGCCGGGCAGCCTGCCAGCCTGCCAAGTGAAAAGGTCAGAGCTAAGCTGCACGGGGGTCTCCAGCCCGGGGAACAAAGGCCTGGGCTTGTCAGGTTAGGCTGAGAGGTAGGCTGCTGAGGCCAGGCTGGGCTCCATTCCACACTGTTTCTCCTCTCTCTCTGGGTAGCTGGGCTGCCCAAGCCACCTCCTACAACAGCAGCCTGATATTCCTTCTGTCTCAGGTCTCTAGATGGCCACAGGGCCTCAGTCTGGTCACTTCACCTGCTGTTGGGACGGTCGATGTCTAGTGACCGGCAGCAGGCGAGCAATGTCTAATCTTTTCTCTTTTTGCCCAAGGACACTTCTTGCTGACACTCCATAAACCCCACCTCATAAGCTGCAGGTATCTCTCCCCTCCCGCCCCCTCCTCCCTCCTGCCCCCTCCCCTTCAAGCCTGCTGGCACAGTTTAATTTCCAGCCCTGGTATTTCTTCCTAGCCCGTGACAACCTCAGGTGGAAGCAATTTCACCGTCTTGTAACTCACCAGGTCATTATAATTAGTATCCGGGCACCTGGGGCGAGGGCGGAAGGAACAGAAGAAAGAGTTGATCCAGCCAGGCAGAGAGCAGCCTTGCTGGACGGGCGGGGAGGTGTGGGAGCCCCCTCTTCTGCTTCAGCGTGTTGGTAGGAGTTTTTCAAGGTCCTGAGTTTTCTGGCTCTCCTTTGCCTGGTATGTAGGAAGTACATGCCGTCAGGAGGGGCAAGCATGGCCTTAGGTCCCCATAGCACTTGTCTACGACTTGGTAGTGGGCTTCCAGGAACCCACATCTGAGGTCTGGGTCAAGTGAAGAAGGGCTTGGGAAAGAGAAGAGGCTCAGACCCTCTTCCTTCTGTCCTTCAAGGGCCACTCTCCAAGAATGTGCCCTCCCTGGCCCTGGGCCACTGCATCTCAGAGTCAGGACTGCTGATGGCAACAGTGAAGCCAGGCTGGGGACACCCAGAGTATGGAAGGCATACGTGGATGGATGTGACTCAGGATAAAGTAACTGCATACGCATGTGTGTGTACACATGCGTGAGTGTGTGTGTGTGTGTGTGTGTGTGTGTGTGTGTATGTGAGAGAGAGAGAGAGAGAGAGAGAGAGAGAGAGAGAGAGAGAACACACATTAGCACATCAAGAAGCAACACTACTCTAGCCGGGCATGGTGGTTCACGCCTTTAATCCCAGCACTCGGGAAGCTGAGGCAGGCGAATTTCTGAGTTTGAGGCCAGCCTGGTCTACAAAGTGAGTTCCAGGACAGCCAGGGCTATACAGAGATACCCTGTCTTGAAAAACCAAAACCAAACCAAAACAAAAAAGAAGCAACACTACGTCTTATGTTGGGGAAGGGTTTGGGTTATAACAGAAATGGGGTCTTGGAAAAAGGAGTTTAGGGTTACGATGTTGGGCCAGTGCCTCAAAGTTCAGAAGACTATCCAGCAGGATGGAAGTAACCCCAAACATCCTGGAATTGAAAGGGTGGGTCTCTTTTCCAGCTCAAAAACCTCCGTTTTCACAACTCCCTGAGTCTCTAGGCTAAATATTTCAAATTCGGCTAGAGGGAGGCTGGGGGCCTTCTGAGCCTCCGAGAGTGAGAGGAGAGTAAGTGAGTAAGACAGACCTGATCCATGAGGGGAGGGCTGGTCATAGGTGGGATGTGGGTTGCAGATACACAGCAGATTAAAGCACTGTTCTTCCAAAGAGCTTCAATCCCATTTCTAACATCAACAGGGCAGCCCACAGTCATTTGTAACTCCAGTCCCTGGGGATCGGTCACGCCCTTTTGGTCTCCACGGGCACTGCCTGCATACACACAGACACATAGGCAAAACACCCACCCACATAAAATAAAAATAAAGGAAAACATTTAAATTCCAAATTCTTCAGAGACCGGCTCGCTCGGCCACTCGTTCATCCATTTGATATTTACTGAGGCCGTGCTGTGTGGCAGGCAGAATTCCAGCAATGCAGATACAGCAGTTATCTGTGGAGACAGTATTTCTTTCGCATCTAATGTGGTAGGGGCTGAATCATCATGGCCTCCTCTGGGTTAGGTGTCTAATCAACTGTAGTTCAGGGTGGGATGGGGGTTGTGAACCAGAGCCCTTAGTGCTCTAAGACAATAATCCACATAGCCCGTAAAATACACATTAGTTCTTGACCAACATCACAGAAAGCAGGCTGTGAGCTTAACAGAAAGAAGCATGACCCAGTCACATAGGCAGTAAGCATTTGATCTGAATAGACTGGGTATCCACAAGGAGGGGCCAGCCCATCCCGCATCTCCTGGTGTCTCTGCATCCTCTCCTACCCAGCAACAGAAGCAGGACCTATGGCTGAATCACAGGGCCTGGGCTAGAATGAGGGGTGACCCTGCTCCCACTCTGCTCCCTTCTGCTTCTGCTCTGGCTGGAAGCTCCCACAGATAGGGACCGGAAGTTCCTTCTGCTATCTGTCCCGGCAGGAGCCAGCACAACACTTGGGCAGCCTAGGTAAGGGCTGTGATATACCTGCACCCCACTCCAGCTCAGAAAGCACCCAGCCTTCCTCATATCCCCTCTTCTTTTATCTTGGGATTTTTTTCCCTGTACTCTGGGGTCTCTGGAAGTACTCCCTAAGAGACTCTCTGATCAGTCACTGAGGGATTGCTACTTGGTTTAGTCTGCACTCAATTCAAGAGGCCTGGGCCTCCATCCCTCCCAGGCAGAGTCTTGTAAGGGGACCACTTATAATAATACCATTGTTCTCTGTAGCCCGGGGGGTGGGGTGGGGGGGAGGCAGGCTGAGCCCCCCACCGAAGCAGGTCTGTCATTAGAACCCTGCAGAAACAAAGTAATAGCCTATACAGAGAGCCATTTGTAATGTTGCTGTAATTCCCATGATTCATTAAACAGGAATGGAAAATGATAACATTTCCCCTGGAAAGATCCCTCTTCGTGGAGCCGCACGCTGCGTTCATTTGGCTCAGCTATTTGATTGACTAAGCATCATCTTGTGCTGGTGTGAGGAAGGCTCACGCCCGGCGCCATTTGCTTTTACACGAGCTGAGAAAGAAGCAGGAGATGGGTCCCCCAGGTGGAGGCAAGGTTTGACCTTGGAAGTGGAGTTACTATCCCACCTTGGGTGACTCAGTTGGGCATCTTCTGCAGGATGAGGCCAATCAGGGTGGGGAATCCATTGGACCAAGGCCTGTTCAGCATCCTCTCCTCCAGGAGGAAAGTACTGGACCTGGCTTGATCTGCCTGTGTCTGAGTCCCATGCTGACCCTACTCAGGCTCAGTGGGGTACCCTCTTTGGAAAGTCACACAGCATCCAGCCCTCCTCAGCACAAGCCCGGGGACCCTGGCTGCTTGATCATGTTCCCTTTGCTTCGTGTGGCCTCAGGCTGCTCACTACCCAGTCTCCAGTCTGGAACCTGGGTATGGCCTTGTCTCCTTCTTTCTAGGTAGCAGCCAGGTGCTGGGGAGTCTTGGGACAGAGCCTTCCAGTGCCTTTTCTGACTTAACTTACCATCTCCTGCCCTCCAGCCATCCCATACCTCACTCCCATACCCGAATGCCCAGCAAGGCCTCTGCAGGTGCCATAGCCACCCACCGTCCTGTAAGGCCACCTTATAAACTCCCTGTTCCTCATCGGTTCACCCCAGATACTACTGGGTCTATTCAGGGCCTTTTTCTTTCCAGCTCGTCTTCATTGCCCCCATACTGGTTTCCCTCGCCCATGTACCCCAGGCCTTTGAGAACCCCCAGGGTCCTAAGGCTCACTCATGCCTTCTCTCTACATGCCCCGGACAGAAATGCTCCTGCCTTCCTTTGCCCCCTGAAAGCCCCTTCTGCCTGTTCGGTCTCTGTGAGCACAGGGTGTGAATCACACTTACTTCTGGGTTCATAGCTGGAAGTTGATTGGGTGTGTGGCAGTTTCTCAGAAAGACTCAAGACTTCTGTTGCCAGTGCTCTTACTCTCTGGTCTTGCAGGGACCACCATCAGGACTGTCATCTCAGGAAACCGAGACTTGCTGAGAGTCAGTGGTACAATTTGGATGCATCCCCAGGTTTCTCAGGTTACAGCCACGGTCCCTGTTGTGGTGGCAGAGGGCAGATCACCCACAGATTCCTCAAATGACTTCTCCTGACCTGGTCACTGTCCAGTGCTGAAGCCACAATGTCACCCAATTTCCTGACTCAGAACTGCTCTGAAACTTTCTACCACCCCACCCTATAGAGTGACCTTCCTAGAGATGTCCTTGACTGGAAGCTGGGAAGGACAGAGCCCAGCTGGGAGCCCCTCCTCCCACGTGTGATCCCAGGAGCAGAGCTGCTCACTTCGCTTGAGGAACAGGACTAAGGAGTGGGACTCCAGACTTCATGGATCCAAGGGTGCTGAGACTGTAAGGTCTCTGCCTTACCCAGGGTTTCCATTCCTGCACAAACATCATGACCAAGAAGCAGTTGGGGAGGAAAGGGTTTATTCAGCTTACACTTTCCACATTGCTCTTCATCACCAAAGGAAGTCAGGACTGGAACTGAAGCAGGTCAGGCAACAGGAGCTGAGGCAGAGGCCATAGAGGGATGTTCCTTACTGGCTTGCTTCCCCTGGCTTACTCAGCTCGGTTTCTTACACAACCCAAGACTCCTAGCCCAGGGATGGCACCACCCACAAGGGGCCCTTCCCCCTTGGTCACTAATTGAGAAAACGTCCCACAGCTGGATCTCACGGAGGCATTTCCTCAAGAGAAGCTACTTTCTCTTTGATAACTCCAGCTTGTGCCAAGTGGACACACAGAACCAGCCAATACAGTCCCCCCCACCCCCATTATCCTCCTATCTCCAGTACTCGTTGGGAATCAGCACCGCCCAGAGAATGCCCAGCATCTCAAATCTGCTCCAGCTATGAACCCTAGACAGGGGTGTAGGCACTAGGCTCTCCCTAACAGAGCTAAACCCACCCTGACTAGGTGTTCAGAAGTGTTTGATGAATTTACAAGGGTAAGAGCTGGCCTTTGTCCAATGCTGGAGTGAGCCCTTCTTTGGGCTCCAAGAGGGAAGGCTGTTTAACTGCTCCTTCAATACTCTCTGAGGGTGGAGAGGTCCAGCTCTGAGTTCTGGATCCGAACACCAGCTCTAAATGCAAGTAGCTGACTGTAGAGGTGACCAGGAAATGTGATGGGGACAGGGTCATGCGGCAAGGGAGCAGAAGAAGCTATAGAGTGTGTTTACACGGCAGGCATTGAAAGTATAATTCTGCAGGTGACAGTGTGGTCTTGCCCATGAGGCTGGCCAATTGGAGTTACGAGCAGTCCAGGTGGAACATTGCAAGTTAGAACTCGGGGTTATTGATGGCGAAAGTAGACATAATAGCGTCAAGGGTAGATATCTGCCCAGTTCTAGTTCATTAAAAGCTTATTATAAATATAAAGGCTGTATGTCTTTTATCTAGGAAATGAATGATCAAAGGCAGGGTGGAAACCCCCACTGAGATTAAATAATTACTACAAGGAAAGATTGTGGCAGGCATCTCCTTGGTGGCAGGAATGTCCAGCCAGGACAGTTTTGGTAGAAGAGTAGAGTAGACGATAAAACCCCCAGGCCTGTCCCAGGGCCCTGCTTTCTTAGGTTACCATAACCTTTTAAAGTAGGGAATGGAGTGTTTAAACACATGAGCCTTGTGGGGGTGGGGTGGGGCAGGGTGGGGTGGAGAGCACATTTTATATTTAAAAAGTGGCCTCTGGGGACCAAGGTTATAGCATATGGCCTCAGAGAGACGTCTAAGGGCTATACTGTCCCAGAAGGCACCCAGTACACGCTGACTGGTCTGAACTGGCAATGTGAACCTGGTGTCTTCTCTTCCCTGCTCAGCAGTCTTCCTGGCTCCCTAGTGCCTCCACAGGAAGCCCATACTCACCACTCCTAATACTCTGAGGACCTCTACAGACATTAGTTCCAGCGTGTTCTCTCCCAGGTCTCCATCTGCCCATGCAGGAGACCTATGCATCCCTTCCTGGGATCTAGAAGAGTAATAGACATAAGGGCTGAGGGCCAGGCTAGCAGGGAAGGGGTGAGGGGAACAGCAGCAGGGAGGGAGCAACAGCTGGAGACCAAGAATAGCCACGAGCTAATATCCCACCACAGACCTTTGTAGCCCAGTTCTCAGAACACCCAGGATGTGTTGGTCTCACTGGGACTATGCTGAAGGAACGCAGCCTGCCTTGCACATAGCGCAGGCCTGCAGTCATTCCCCATATCACCTCCTTCGGGAAGTCTGTAAGGATTCTGCCCATAGGATGGACCCTTGCCTTCTTTGACATCTTAACATTTTGGATTCCTGCTGGACTATTTGTGTGTTCTTTTAGAAAAATGAACATTTATGACATTCAAGCTCACATGCCGGGAGACATCACATACTGTACCTCATTTAATGGCTATGTTATTTCAACATTTCCATGTTGTTGAGTGACATAGGACAAGTCCATAAAATATAACAAGTAATTAGAAAGGAGCCATGCACATGAACAATAGTCTGGTAAAAATAAAACGTTGTAATTGATATGATAGCAGAGAAATAAAGCGATTCACTCTTTGTCACGCAGGACATAAGTGGAACTGGAATTCGAACCCAAGACTGGCTGGCTTAGGTTGTGATCCCATCACCTAATAGCTACCAAATAAAAACACACAGTGCTCATTTTAAGGTGAATTTCAGGTAAACTAGAAATACCTTTCTAACAAGCTTCTCTGAAATTTGCCCTTAATACAGCGCTATGGTGTAGGCATGTGTCCCCCAGGGGATCCCGTATTAAAGGCTGGAAGCTCAGAGTGACATTACTGGGTTTGGGTTGAAGAACCTTTAGGAGGTAGGACTAAGTAGGGGGTTCTTAAGACGTTGAGGTGTGCCTTTGATGGGGATTGTGGGACCCTGGGCTGTTCTTCTGTGTATCTTCCAACCATGATACCCCACCTCATCTGATGTGCAAAGTCAAGAGACATTGGGTTGCAAACTGAAACTTTCCACACTATGAGCTGTAGGAAACCTTCTTCTCATGTAATTTTCTCAGGCATTTTGTTATAGTCACAGAAATAAGCCAATAGGTCGAATATTCTATGTGGGCAATGGTTCATGGCCTTTCTTCATGATGACTGAACCTGGGTGTCTCATTTCTCTTTAGGATGACCTTATAGGAGACACCTTTGCCTTGTTCATATCAGCTCCCCTGCAGACACCCCCAGGACAGGCTTAGACAGTGCTGAGGAAATGTGTGTGCTGGGTTCCGGGAAGACTCTGGCCAGTTTCGACTGACTTTGGTTCCCCTTCTTTCCTTAGCAGACCCTGTGTGTTTTTGGAGATAATTGGCCCTTGCCTCTTCTTCACGCTGACTCTGATCTGTTCCAACTCTGATAGCTGCCGAGCTTAGATCTCATCTTGCAGGACTAGCTGGGGAGGAGCTCTGGCCCTGATCTGAATGTGGCCTTATCCCCAGGGGCACAGGCAAGGACCCTACCGTAAGCCAGCACTGCATGGCTCACACGTTTGGATGCTCTATAGGCATGCTCGCACCACGGTGGGAGTGGAGTCAGGATCTTGGTCTTTCTGATTCAGGTGCCCCCTCTCTAGCCCTGGACCGTGGGCTCCCCTACTCTGGGGTGGAGAAGGGCTGAGGCTTGGCAGGTACAGAGTGGGAAGCGGTGGGAAGGGTTCTAGGCGATATCCCAGCCATAGACAGGATTGGGAAAAAACTCTAGGGGGGTCAGGCTGTCTTCCACAAAGCTTCACAAAAGACCGAATGTGCCATCATAGGCCAGGGGTAGGGCTGTTTAGGACTGGCTTCTTTGCTGTCAGACTCCAGGCTGGTCTGGCACTGCTTTGAGTTTCTTTTACCTCATTGGCCAAAACCAAACCAAACAAACCCAAATAAAATAAAACCCCAAGTCATCCATCAGCCACTAAGCTAATTACAACCGAATTCTTGGTCCTTGGCTTTGAAGCTCTGCTGGAGGCCCCTGGGGGAGTTTATATGTGGTCCCTAGATAAGCTTCAGGTCCTTCCAGCTTCTAGATTCAGTCCAAGGTCATCTTGTTTAAGATCCAAGGTCATCTAGAGCCTTCTCTGCTTCCAGTTCCAACCCTAATCTCTATTCACTCTGCAGAATCTGAAGCCCCAGTAGCCCACAGGCCCTAGCTCAGCCTTGGCTTCTCTTGGGCTGCCCTGAAGACTGGCCCTTCAGCCCTGCCACAGTGGCAGACATTCAAAGTCACAAGGACCTGGCTGTGATTGACCCAGCTCTGCTTGAAACTTATCTGTAGATGGGAGGCTATTTGTGTCCAAGATACCTCTGAAGAGCTAGCAGACAGGTACACTGGTGTGGACTGAATAAGTCATGCTCTCATGTGTCTCACTGGTGTGTCTTGGGTACCTCTACATCTTTAGAACACACCGGGAGTGCGTCCACTCCTGAGCCTTCCACAGGAGAGACCTTCATCAACTGGAGTATGTCCAGAGGAGCTACAGAGGGTTGGAGCGATTTATGAGCCCTGCTGAGAAAGGCTATCAGGAAAGGTGAGCAGCAAACTCTACTTCCCATTGTGGTTGCAGAGGGCGGGACAGAGGCTCTCTATAGCTGCCAGGGTTCTGTGCCCTCAGATGCAACTCACTGTTGATTATAAATGCTCAGGAAAGATTTGCATCCGTAATGAACATGTACAGAATCTCCCTTGTTGTTACACCCTAAACAATATGGTATGACAATGATTTACAAGGCATGTGCATTGTATTAGGTATCTGCAACAATCGAGAGGTTCCTTCAAGCATGCAGGGGCATGTGTAGGTTACATAACATGCTGTGCCACTTCCTGTATGCCCCCCCCACCCCGGACATCATGGGTTATGGGGGATGGCTCAGAGACAGATCCCACGATATGGAAGGGCAATGGTACTCTATCCAAGTCAGCGTTGGGGGTCATGACAAAATCATGTCCTGGGCCAGCATCTCCCATCCTAGGATGTCCTCCGATAACCAGAAGCCATGAAATGATGTGTTTCAGTTCCCTGAATCAGAAATGGAAGGGCTGCTGGGAAAGCAATCTGCCTTTCACAAACAGCTGCTCAGGCTGGAGGCTTCGCCTCCCCCTGCCTTCCCCTCAGAACAGCGTGGTCTGACCCAAGGCAGGCCAGGCAGGGGTGGGGACACAGTCTCCTTTTCTTTTTTTTTACCCTGGGGGGAAAGGGGAAAAAACCCTATCTCTCTTCTTCTGGAGACCCCAGGACCCTGTGGCCTCCTGCACCCTTGTGCCATGGTACCTGTTCCTCAGCTCAGCTTAATTCAATAACAAGTTTATTCATTTACTTTATGAATAATATCTTTCTTGCCCAGGTCTGTTTTGAACTCCCAAGCTCAGATGCTCCTGTTGCCTCACAGTTCCCCAAGTAGCTGGGACTGTGGACATTCACGATCAGGTCCGGCTTTAACAAGCATTTCTGAAACGCTTGAGCTATCTTTCTATGTGTTGGTGAGCACAGCGTATGAAAACCTTGTTCCTCTACAGCCACCGACTAGGAGACCTGGGAGATGACACACACACACATTAGGAAGCAAAATGAGAATGTGTCAGATGTGCTGAGTTTCGTGGAGAGAAACAAAGCTCTCATGTGCATGGTGAGAAAATGTCCCTCACCATGGGCTTGGAACTGGGGCAGAGTCTACAACCATGCATAGTAACCTTGGCATTTTGCTTTCCCTTACTGTGCGCCAGCACCAGCCAGGTTTGGTCCTGGGTGTCTCCATAGTGTCATCCCATAATCTCACAAAGACCCTGGCAGCTTGACACTGATTTCTACTGAGGCTGGAGAGCTCACGACACTGTCCAGATAGCCACAGACCACAGCGCCACCATTCAGGTTGGTTAGAAGCACCCCTCACCGTACTCTTTAATTCTTCCAAGTTTTTCAAAGTGGGGAAGACGAAGCCATCACTTATCTCTATCCCCACGTCAGGGGAGATTTGAATTTAGGCCTATAGGAGCCTCTTGGAAGTAGCCCTAAGATCAGAGCTTCTACTTGGTGACACCTGCAATCCCAGCACCCCAGACATGGAGGCAGGGGAATCGTGAGCTCAAGGCCAGCATGGGCCATACCACAAAGGACTGCTTCAGAACACACAAAGCCCAACATGAAACCTATCCGTCCTCCTCAAGATCCTCTTGAATTTCCTTGTCTTCACAGTGAGATTTTTCTCCGTTTTCAAGGGTCTGGACACCCTCAGGGTGTTTGGAGTTTCTACGGACCATACAAATTTCTGCCTACCATCTTGCCTCCCACGTCAAGAAACCTTTCATGATTGAGTCCTTGACAATAGCCTGTCTGTCTGTCTGTCCACCACATCATCAAAGAGTGTCTTCATCCCATTTCTTCAGTTGCCTCCTATATGGGGTTGAATGCGTCCCCTCTGGCCAAATCCACAGGCTGATGCTGCCCCACTGGCTCCTCAGAATGCGACAGGGTTTGGAGACAGCATTTCGATAATTAAGTGACATTTGGTTCTTGTTTGTCTTTTTGAAGCAGGGCCTATCCATGTATTCCTGGCTGTCTTGGAACTCCAGTTGTAAACCAGACTGGCCTTGAACTCACAGAGATCTGCCTACCGCTGGCTCATGAGTGCCCCCCAACCTGAAAAGCAGTTCTTAGGATAGGCCCTAATCCAATATGGCGGCTTCAAACTGAAAGTGTAGAGGGGTTGGGGATAGGATTCGGCAGTAGAATGTTTGCCTAATGTGCAGGAGGTGCCAGTTTCAATCAGAAAAAGTAGGGAAGGAAATAAGGCAGGAAGGCAAGAAGGGGAAAAAAAGAAGGAAGGAAGAAAGGAAGGAAGGAAGGAAGGAAGGAAGGAAGAAAGAAAGAAAGAAAGAAAGAAAGAGGAGAAAGGAAGGAAGGAAGGAAGGAAGGAAGGGAGGGAGGGAAGGAGGGAGGGAGGGAGGGAGGAAGGAAGGAAAGAAGGAAGGAAGGAAGGAAGGAAGGAAGGAAGGAAGGAAGGAAGGGAGTCAGCCAGGAAAGAAGGCAGCCAGGGAGGGAGGAAGGAAGGCAGACAAGGCAGGGAGGTAGAGAAAGAGGGAGGAAGAGGAAGAGACTGGGATGTATGCATCTATAGAGGTACAGCTTAGTGGAGACAGGAGGAAGACTGTCCTCTACTAGTCAAAGAGAGGGATTCTAGGAGTCCTGTGGGTTCTTTGACCTGCAATTCCAGTCTCAAGAACAGTAAGGAAATAATTTCTACTGTCTAAGCCATTCTGCTATCAGTACTGTTATGGCAGTCATAGAAACTCCAACCTCTACACCTCCCCCTCCCATATCTGTGGCCTACCTCTTTCTAGATGGGGGCTCAGCCCCTGACTTCCCAGGTCTTGGGAATCGAGGTCACGGCTTGCTGACATCCCACCTGCCAATGGCCTGTCAGAGCTCTGTTCCCTGGCTGACACTCCAATATGCAACCCTTCCACCACGCTGCCCTCTCCACATAGGCATTCTGCGCCCTGTCACTCCAATCTGCCTGCAGTCAGCAACACATTTTGCTCCAGCAAGATTCCACAGAGCTGACATGGAGAAACATCGACTTTGGCCGAGACAGCTGCATTTCACCACTCTGACATCTCTCAGGCCCTTTGGACATCCTCAGAGCTCTGGTTTACCGGCCCCTGCTTATGCTGACCTGCTTGGCCAATCGTGAGGCCTGGCTAGCTTTCCTCTCCATCCCCTCCTGGCTAATGAGCAGTCCTTCTTTCCCACATGTCGCTAGCAGCCTGCTCACCACCATGACCTCTTTGTGCTCACATGGGGCCCTCCTCACTGTCCCGGCTCCATCCGGCTATGCTCACCCCATGCCCTGTGCTAACTGCCTCTGCTCAGCCTTCTGGGAGCTGCCTGCTCTCCACCTGATGTGTGAATTGCCCTTTTCTAACTGAGCACATGTGGCCATCCCCTGGCAAGGGAGGTCTCTCCACAGGTTGGCCATGGCCCACTGAACTGGTTATGTTCATGACACTCTGACACCAGGAACATAGAATCTCCAGATACCATGACTCATTTTCTGCTTCTCTGGACATCAAATGGATATTTTGCTGCCTAGATCAACCCTGACATTATCAACCTGGAGTAAGTATCAGACTACACATGTAGGGATTCAGTCCTCGGGACTGGCACCTATTTCCAACTCCAGGTTTAAGTTTTAGGCCTGCTGTGGGTTGAGGGCACCCCTACCCTTCACCACAGGCTTCATAATGTGCTCGAATGGCTTTGCATGGCTTTGAGGGACAGTTTACTTATGACAGCCAGCTCACTGTTAAGAATGCAACTCAGGGACTGGGGAAGGATAGTTTTTGTGATTGTGTCACGTTTGGAGTTCTGGGAACCTTCCTGAGGGTATATAATGCTAGCCGCGCCCTGCTGGGCAGGTTTGGTGGCAGTTGGTCCTTTAGGGAGCTTGCTTGTGCTTTGTTAGTAGTTATGGTCAATGGAGAAAGAAAAGAAAAAAGAAATTAGATTCAGGGATTTTTCTAACTTCGCTCTCCCCTCTCTCCTTGCTTCTCCTCTATCTAATGTTAGGGGGTAAAACCGTGGGGTAAAAGGTAAGAAAAAGGACCCATAAAGTAGCAAAGACCAGTTATAGAAAATACTGTATGTCATCCTCTCTCACCTCAACAAGCATGCACACATATGTGCACACACATATGTGCACACATGTATATACACTCATGCATGGGAGTCAGGGGAGAAGGGGGAAGAGGGAGAATACAGCTCAAGTATAGCAGTCAAATCCATAAGATGCACAGGGCAAAATGTTGGGAAAGTGATACCAGGCTTTCCTACCCTCTCTGGATGTCTTCAGCATCTCCAGGTACCTCTTGCTTTCTAGTCCCCCCCCCACCCCCTCCATCCAGCAGTTTATGGAGGCAGACAGCCAACGGCAAACAGTTCCCATTCTGGTGTTAGTCATCTGTGATCACCTGATATATCCCTCTTCCCCTTTCCCTGGAACGTGGACTGTGGACTTTGGGGCTGCCATTTTCCAGCCTCTCTCATCAGGTCCTCTCCTGAAGCAATTGAGGGGTCCTCAGTCACTAGTAATCTTATCAGAATGCGAAAGACATTCTTATCACCCCGAAGAGATAAGGGCTTTAGGGGCTGTGTGCCAGGAATTGAGGACAGAGGCTAAATATGATTTTTAAAATTATTTTATCATACCTGTGCACGTATGTAATTTCAACAAATCTTCCTTTCCCCAAAGTAATGAATGGGACAGCTTCTTGACACTGAATGTCCCCTGCCCCCAGTGGTCCTTTTGCCTGCACCAACTTCTTTTCTCATCACTCTAACCCCTGCCACCCTCAAGTCCTGGAATCTAAATTCAGCTATTGACATTAGCTGTGTGACCTACACCCAGTCCAACTTGCAATCTGAGCCTCAGTGTCTTCATCTGGGAATTAGAAGCAGCAAGTTGGACACTACGCGTCACAGTGCTGATGTGTGGAGCAATGGAAGGCTGTGTTGGAGTAAGTGCTTGGGAAACCTGGACATGGTTTGGGCTCTGGTGTCCAACTGGCTTGGTTTAGACCTAGGTACTGAGCCTTACTAGCTGGACGGCCTCGGGATGATTGCTAAACACCTCAAGGCGTTATGTATAAAAATGGATTTTCCAGTAGTATTTACTGGCTAGAATTATTTCTGAGAATTAAGTGTCTTAGTATGATAGGAGCTCCAATCAGACTGTGGCACAGAACAAGTTCCATGTGAACATTAGCTGCTAGTCTTCATGTAGGTGACATGTATGTTGCCAGAGTATCTCCATGTGATTATACACATCCCTGGTTCCATTTGTATCTACGCTAGTACCATTAGTCCACATAATTGTAGTTTGAATTGAAACTTCGACTGTGGTGGGATGTTTGCACCAGGCGTAGCTAGCTATAAGTGTGACTGCACATGTCATCTCAAGTCCCGACCTCCATGTCCCTTCAGTGTCTCACCCATGTGTCCACAAAACATAGACTGCACTGGAAAGAGAAACCCACCATCCATGAGAACTGTCTTCTTGCTTTAGTTACGTAATGGAAGCCCGCCCATACCTGATTGTGCCCAACCTTCAGGAAGTAGAGTCTCAGAGAAGTGAAGCCATGTGTGCCAGGTCACATAGTGGGTGGGTGACAGCCACAGTTCAGATCCATACCTGTCTGGCTCTAGTATTTGTATGTGGTCAACTCTGCTTGTGCCTGGAGTTGTTCTGTTTCCACAGTTTGGGGTTCTGCCAAGCCCCCTTTCAGTGCAAAGCCTTTCCTCTCAACACTCTCTTCCTGGAGACCCCCTCCCACACAGCCCCTCCCACATCCCTGAGTCATTTATCCTCAAGGTTTTCTGCTGCCTACCTAGTATTGGTTCAAAGTAAGTAGAATAGGGCTTGAAGAAGCAAGTAGCTCAGTGATTAACAGCACTGGCAGCTCTTCCAGAGGACCCAGGTTTGATTCTCACCACCCACATGGCAACTCACAGCCATCTGTAACTCTAGTTGCATGGGGATCTGATGCCCTTTACTGGTTTTCGAGGACACTAGGCATATATATATATATATATATATATATATATATATATATATATATATATATATATATGGTGTCCTAGTTCAAATTACTATTGCTGTGATGAAACATCATAATCAAAGCAACTAGGGGAGGGAAGGGTTTATTTCAGCTTATACTTCCAGGAAAGCAACAACTCACAAGTCTAAGGAAGTCCCTGAAACTTATCACAAGGCTCTACCTTCCACAAAGGTATATAAGTCATAAAGACTGCTGAGAAGAGGAGATTCTTCTTGTTCAGTAGTCTGTAGGTTTCGCAGAGGGTTGCAGCTTTCATGGTCTGTCACCCAGGCTGGGGTAGACTTTTAGTGATGCAGCCACCTTTGCATCACCCATGCTTCTGTGAGTAACCTCTTCCCCATGTTGCGGTAAGTGACCCTAGTTTGGTGGTATTATTATTTTGGTCTGTTGTTGGTGCCCTCCCCCTCTCCCATAGATATTTGTTCATGTCTTCCCAGGTACAGCGTCACACAACACACACCTGACTGTGTTGTCTACACCCATTTCATGGTTTGCTGGGAGGACTTAGCAAGCAAGCTTGTGGGACCCATTTGTTTATAGTCAATAATGACCCCATCTGCATCCAGCTTGGGACTTATCCTCAGGTCAGCTGATCAGCACACCATCCCCTTCTCCCTCTCTTCTGGGCCTGGCCATCCTCCAGATCCAGGATTTTGCCTCTGTCACCTGAGCCCCGCAACCAGCACATCTGTCTGCTCTTTTATAGGCAGCCTTTGACCCACAATGGTTCACCTTCTAGCTTTTAACTTAACAGTGGCACAAAAGCGATTCGCATTCAGTAGCGGCCGCACTTCTGTAGAGAATTTTGATTCTCTCCACTTAGCAGTTTGTGGCGCTTCTCTTCCTTGATGCTGGCGAGCAGCAGTGAGCATGGCATCAGGCGGCCCCACCGCCCCACGCTGATGGGGGAAGACAGCTGCTGTTCTGCAGCGTCTGCGACCTGGGCTGTGACACTCAGCAAGACAGCTGCGTTCTTGTATAAGATGCATTTCTTGGTCTCTGATCATGTCCACCTATGACAGGCTGCAATCCCCACTGTAAATGGAGGGACACCTGTGTATGTGACACATTCTTAGGAAACTATATTCCCACCCATGAGGCCCATGGATGTAGCCCATCCCCCACACTTCCTTACTTTCTCTTTGAGTCAGATTTCTAGAAGTAATAGTCTAGACACAGCTCATTCAAATCCTGACTTGGCAGCTGCTCACCTTGGCAAGTTTCTTTCTGTCTCTGTGTCTTGATTCCTTCACCTGTAAAGTAGCTTAATAGTCTTCACCTCCCCAGTGCCTAAGACGGATGGAAGAAATTCACAATTGCTATGCACTCAGTACATCCCGGCACAGTAACAGCTAAATGCAGAAGCCACTGCTGTTCACATTGCTTTGGTTTTATTGGAGGAGCCTGGCCTCCCGTGCAGTCCTCTGCTGGCTGCAACCTTCCCACCGCCTACCAAATGCTCTACAGTTTGAATCACCCACTACCTCCCAGTGGCCACTCCACCCACCTTCCAGGCATCAACTTCTCTGCAGTATTTAACAGGACCAGAAGTAATTGAGAGGAGTGATGGCTGCAGAAGTCCCAGAGGGAACAGAAGCCCATGGTCAAGTGAACTGGCGGGACAGCCCTAGGCTGAAAGGGGCACATAATACAGGATATTTCTGTACTCGGTATGTGGCCTGGCTTACTGAGGGCAGGCCAGGGGGTGGTGAGCAGATTTTTGTTAATTACATGAGAGTAGCACCTGGGGTTCTCTGATGAGCTACCAGCAAGACCAGGAGAGTGCTCACTGGGAAACAGCACCTTGTTGTGTGTGTAGCTGGGAGAAGGCGCCGGGAGGGGTGGGGGTGGGGGTGGGGAGGATGTTAACCCTCCATGCTCAGTCCCCAGTCCCCAGGAGGAGCCATTTCCTTTTTAGCTCCAGCAGCCTGACTCCTGCTCCGCACAGACTTGCCTGGTTTGATCTCTTATTTATTACAGAGAATATTCTCTGTCATGGTGAGTGGAGGGGAAGGAGTCTCGGGAGCCTCAGTTTTCACTGCTGACCTCACAGCTGGCCTGCTGTGGACTCTGGGCCTCCGATGGCCGCCCCAACGCTGGTCCGTTCTCCACCCACTGTTTTCATTCATCAAGTGCGCCAAGCACTGGAAACTGCCTGTGTCAGGCTGGATGACAGTCCTGAAAGCCTGATCCTTACCCACGTCTCAACACCTGCGTCTCTTCTTCCCTTAGATGGCAGCGTAGACCATGTGGACAACTTAAAGGATCTTAGCATAGAGGGGAAGAGGGCATCTCTCAGCCTGGTCAGGTCAAACTAATCAAAATCTTCACGGGCTTCTTGGATGTGAAGGTGGCTGGAGCTTTGGCACAGAGGAGGTGATGTAAACAGAGTGAATGACACTTGAGGTCTTTGGCCATGGAGGAGGGGGCCGTATGCCAACGAGTGCACGCAGCCATTAGATGCTGAGAAGGTCAAGAAGCACACCCTCTCTTTGGAGGTTCCAGAAGGAACCAGCCTGATGTAGTACCTTTCCTTTGGCCTGGTGGGACTGATTGTAAACTATAGCAAAGCGAGTTAATATGTTAAGTCTTTGTCTATTTAGGGTTTGTTGCTGTGAGGAGATTCCATGACCAGGGCAACTCTTAAAAGGGAAACATTTAATTGAGGCTAGCTTACAGTTTCAGAGAGCTAACCTATTATGGTCATGGTGGGAAGCATGGTGGTAGGCAGGCAGACATAGTGCTGGAGCTGAGATGTCTACAACCAGATCTGAAGGCAGCAGGAAGAGAGTGATACCGGGCCTGGCTTGAGCTTCTGAAACTTCAAAGTCTGCCATCATGGCACCTCCAAGGCCTCACCTTCTCCAACAAGGCCACACCTCCAGAAGTGCTACTTCCTCTGAGTCTATGGGTGTTCATTTACATTCAAACTTCTACATTCCACTTCCTGCCTACCATAGGTTGTAGCCATATCAAAATTCAAAATGCATTTAGTCCAACTTCGAAAGTCCTCATAGGCTATAACAGTCTCAATCCTCTTTAAAAGTCCAACATTTCCAGGGCTACACAGAGAAACCCTGTCTCAACGCCGTCCCCCCCCAAAGTCTAACATTTCTTCTGTGTCTCATTCAATCTCTTAACTGTAATCCTCTATAAGAGCAAAATAAAAAAAAAAAGCAGATCACAAACTCCCAGCATGTCATGTCACAGGATATACATTACCATTCCCGAAGGCAGGGAAGAGTGACGAAACACTGGACCAAAGTGAGACTGAAAACCAGCGGAGCAAACTCCGCACTCTGCATCTCCATATCCTAAAAGTGTCAAAGCACTTTTAAGATATCCAACTCCTTTCAGTTTTGTTGACCGCAGCATTCTTCTTTCTCTTGGGCTGGTTCCACACCCTGTTAACAGCTATGCACAGCAGGTATCCCACGTCTCTGACATCTCCAGCATCTTGGGGTCTCCAAGGCAATCCAGGCTTCCTCTTCACAGCTTCACACAATGGTCCCTCTAGGTGTTCCATGCAGGGACACATCCCTGACACACGTCTGGTTTCACTGGCTTTTCTTATTTGCAGAAGGAAATTTTGTAATCCCTTTCTTGTATTCTTGACTCTAAAATCCAGATCCAGGTGGCTGAAACTGCCAAATTCTCCTGTCTTCTGGGACCAGAGCATGGCAGCCTTGTTCAAGTACATTTCTTAACCAGCTTTCTGGTTTTGATGGTTGCCTTCACTGGCTAAACTTCGCTGTCCTGGTAAATACCAGGTCTACAGACCAGGAGGTCCTCAAATGAAGAGATCTGCCTGTCTCTGCCTCTACAGTGCTGTAATTAAAGGTGGGCACTACCGGACCCAACCCTAAACTCTTATTTTAATTCCTTTTCACAAACTGGAAGCTTGGCTGGGTGAGGGCTTGCCCTAAAGTCTCCATTTCCTTCATTCCATTTTATATCAGGCTTTAAAAAGAAAATCTGGCTGGGCAGTGGTGGCGCATGCCTTTAATCCCAGCACTTGGGAGGCAGAGGCAGGCAGATTTCTGAGTTCGAGGCCAGCCTGGTCTACAGAGTGAGTTCCAGGATAGCCAGGGATACAGAGAGAAACCCTGTCTCAAAAAACCAAAAAGAAAAAGAAAATCTGTTTATCTTCTTGAACACAGGACTTAGCTCCATTCCACTTCCTGGTCCCTCCTCCTCCTCCCTCCCCTCCCCCCCCATTTCCCCTCAAACTGTACATTTTGTATCTTCCCTTGCTCAGCTTGTTCCTCTTCATTATAGATTTTCATAAGAATGAACATTAATAACCACATGACAGAATCAATACTAGGCTGTTCTGAGATTTTTTTTTTCTTCTGCCAACTTAGTAATTAATCCAAAACTCTTCCATTTAGCCTCAGGCAGACTCTTTGAACAAGAGCAAAAAGCAGCCACACTCTTTACCAAACTATCACAAGAACAGTCTCTAGGCCACATACTATAATTCTACTCTGAAACCTCTTGAGCTGGATTCCCAGAGATCAAATCACCCTCAGTACCACTGACTTCCATCTTCCTACTGGGATGGCCCATTAAGCCCTTGTTTAAAGTATTCTCCTGCTTCCTTAATCCAAAGCTCCAAAGTTCACATTTCTCAAAAATAAAATAAAAATAAAAATAAAAATAAATCATGGTCTGGCCTATTACAGCAATACCTCACTCCTGGTACCAACTTCTGTCTTAGTTAGGGTTTTATTGCTATGAAGAGATACCATGACCATGGCAACTCTTATAAAAGGAAGTATTTAATTGATACTGGCTTATATTCAGAGGTTTAGTCCATTATTCTCATTGTGGGAAGCTTGGAGGCAAGCAGGAAGACATGGTACTGGAGATGTAGCTGAGAGTTCTCCATCTGGATCAGCAGGCAGCAGTCAGAGAGTGCCACTGGGTCTGGCTTGAGCTTCTGAAACCCACTCCCAGTAACAAACTTCCTCCAACAAGGCCACACCTCCAATAATGCCACTCCCTTACGAGTCTGTGGGAGCCATTTTTATTCAAATCAACATAGTCACTAA
>LR750326.1:446278-463778 GCA_902729485.2 Mus minutoides | reverse complement strand
AGTAGCTGGGATTACTGGCCTGAGGCACCACAGCCTGCTCCCTGGGCTGCCCTCAGCTTCCTTTGGTGATCTGTGAACTGGGTCATGAATGTCTACCTCAAAGGAGGTTGGGATGGATCCAATAGGACACTAGACACAGAATCTCTCTGTGCTCGGAGTGCTGAGCACCCGGCAGCAGCAGCCATGGGAGGTCTTGATGAGGAAGCTTTTAGGGGATGAGACAGTTCGCTGTGTTTCTTTAATATCATGGCCCTGGGCGGGGGGGGGGGAGAGGCAGAACTGGAGGGGGTAATCTGCATGCTTCGTGTTGGAGCCCAGATAGGAACTGTGCATGATAAAGGCCCACTGTCCAATCGGCTGGGCTACTGGGTCCTTCTCCCTGCGCCCTCCCACCCTGCCTGGCTGCATTGATTTACTTGAAAGTTTTAATGGGTTATAATTGGAAAAGGCCTGGGTGAGATTTGCATATTGATTTGACATTTAAGTATATGATTAAATAAAAGCTGACTGAGGTCATCACTTGACTAAATTGGCTTAATGAGTGTTGATTAGCCTGTGCATGTTAATTTCATTTACTCTGATTACCCCATCTATCTTTCCCAGAGATCTATCAGCACCTTTGACTCAATTGGACTTGATGGGACACGAAGGAGGCTCGGGGTCAGCGGGCGGGGGGAGGCCTTAGTCTATCTGCCTGGTTACCCAGCTGTCCCCAGAGCCTGGGATGCTCTGACCCACTGCTGTGTTCTCTCTCTCTCTCTCCTGACTCCCACCCACTCCCTCCTAATCACAACTCCTTTCTAACCAGGAGTACTGCCACTTTGCTGCCAGAGAGAAATCAGGCGCTGGCAGGGAGCAGAGTGGCGGGCGGGGGGGGGAGGGTTGTGACACCCATGAGAAGTGTTTCTAGCTCCCCACATCATACCCTCCTTTCCTGGCATATGCAGGAACCTGCCTCAGATGTCTGAGCTCTCTGGTGCCTCCCCCAACCCCCCAACCCCATGAGTCTACTTCTCTTCTTTACTGGTAAGGCAGTGTCTGCAAGAAGGGTCCCCACAGTGGGGCTGCATTCACTGCTCAAGGCTTGTGTTTGCCCCTTCCAGTCCAACTTTCTGGCTCTGTCCAGCCCATTCTGTTTTCTTTCCTGGGCTGACCTGCAGAGACCCATAAAGATGGGCTCTATTGCCTTGCTGGCTTCCTGTGGGTGTTCAGCCAATGAGAGGCCAGCAGGAGACTGGAGGGTGGGAGGAGAGCTCAGCTGGATGTTTATTTATTTCTGGTGTTCATCCCTGTTGGCTGAGCAAAGGTCTCCATCAGCCACCATGCTCTCTCATGGTTCCTCTCAGTCTCTTCCGCTCTAGGCAGATAACGTAGTAACAGCCCCCTCCAGCTCTCCACAAGCCCGAGGGAACCTCACTGTTGACACAGCTCCGCACACCCTGCCCACACCTTTGTAAATAGACCTCTCACTAGCTCTCCTTAAATCACCCAATTTGAGTGCGCCATCTGTTTCCCACTGAGACCCTAACTGATACAGCAGGCGACATATTTTTCCTTTCAGAAACCAGGACACACAGTCTGACAGTCAGAGAGTGATCTCGGAACACACGACCGATCCCAGACTGGCAGACTGCCTCCTCTGCCCTCATCCTGGCCCCTGCCTGATAGAAGCATCACCACTCAGGACCTTTGCCTGCTCCATTCTCCTCGCTGTCTAGACCAGCCACCTGGACCTTCTGGAGTCCTGGCCCCTACCTGACCTCTCTCAGCAGCAGCACTTGGTTCTGTTAGAACATCCGTGGGATGGGGTGGAGTCAGGGAGTTCCTCGGTGCAAGCTTTCTCATCCTGCCATGGTTTGTCTCTCAGACCATGTCTTCTGGATCCTTCTGTCCAACACAGCTGTCTCCTCCTAGGTCTGTCTTCCCAGCCACTCCAGATGCTGAGGCAGGAGGATTGAAAGGTTAAGACCTATCTGGGCTACAGAGTGAATTCAAAGCCAGCCTGGGTATCTTAGTGAGTCTCTATTACAAAGCAGAAAGTAAATGGGCCCAGAGAGATGGCTTAGTGTTTAAGAGTACTGGTTGCTTTCCCAGAGGACCCAGAGTCCATCCTCGGCACCTATAGAGCATCTCACAACCGTCTTTAGCTCCAGTTCCAGGAGGTCCAATGCCTCTTCTGATGTCCTTGGACATCAGGCATCCTTACAGTGCATAGGCAAAACACCCATGCATAAAATAATCAAAATTCATTTACATAAGTAAACAAAAATAAGCAAGGCAACAAATATAACTCACTATTTTCAAATAATGTCACATTCGCAGGTACCAGGGAATCAGACTTTAACATATTTCTTATGTGTGTGTGTGGGGGGGGGGTTGGAAGTTGGATGCTGTTCAATTCCTTGCAGCTGATATAAGAAGAGATAACACACAGGAAAATGGATGAAACTGAGGCCAGGGAGGAAAAGACCGGCCTTCCTGGGACTGGACCGAGAGGGACATCAGCTCTGGCCTGGAAGCCCGAACAGGGGAACAGGTCAGGGTACGGGTTGCATGGGGTACAGGTTGCATGTATCTTCTCTCAAAAGCTGGTGTTGGCTGCTGCATGCCATGGCACATGCTTGTAATCCCGGGACTGGGGAGGAATGGACAGCAGGACTGTGAGTCTGGATGGAGTTTGAGGTCACTGGGGGCTGCACTTGGAAAGGATTTAAGTTGTTTCCAAGAGGTAGCTATTACAAGTGAGTCTGCACTTGAAGATTCTCTGGAGTCCCATTTCACATTGTGATAGCTCCTCTCTGCTGCCTACCAGCACCTGGCAGGAGGTATGCCAACCAGGAGAGGCCTTACCAGAACCAGCACCGCGAGGTTAGGGCTTCCGGTTTGCTGCACTGGAGTAAGTAAACATGTTTTCTTTATAAAGTTAGTTTGCCTCAGGTACTTTTTCTAAGGCAAAACATGTATTAAGACAACATGAACATGTACACTCTGACCATGGATAATGAAAAGTTGTGTCTGATGTTAATAATCAACAATACCTTTTAGGTATCTCCTCTACTCTCTATTTTATATAGCCCTATGAGGCCGGGCTCTGCCTATTTTACAGAAGGGAAAACCGAGGTCCAGAGAGATTAGATCATTAACATAACATTCTATGGCTGGGAACTAGAGTGGTTTTGGATGCACTTAAGTGTAAAGATTTTCTGTCAGGATGCCAGAAAGGTCTCAGTTCCACCTAGACCCAGGGTCCTTTGGTTTTCAGATTTTGTAGTTTCTACCATGTAAGGTAGAGATGAATGTCTTCAGCCTTGGGAAGTCACTGGGAATGCTAGGGGCCTTGGAGCCCTGGAAGGATGAGGTTGGTGTTGTGGTTTAGATCTAGCATGTCCCTGGTAGACCCAGGTGCTGCAGACGTGGTCCCTACCTGGTGCCACTGAGATGTGGCACAACATTAAATTAGGACATTGAGGTGTGGCCTTAAAGGGGACAGTGTGATTTTTTTTAAAAGATGACTGTCTCTTTAAAATTGATTTTATAAACTTAAAAAAAAATAAAACCTTGCAAATAAAGACATCACCTGGCAAAGCTAAGCAGACCCAAAGTCTATGTAAGTCAGTGAACTTCTATACAGTTGGAACTGGCATCTGAGTGGCTTCATGTCAAACTTTACACCTTCAGTTTCGAATCTATTTTATGCACTTATCAACCACCCAAACCAACAATCCCAGGACAGAATTAGCATTGGAAAAACAGTGGCCTTTACATCCTCTTTATAGTCCTCTCCCTTGTCTACATTAGGACCTTCTTCATCCCCTAACATTCAGCTTTCTTTATTGTCTTTTCTGCATGTTATACTGAACCCATGTGTATGTTTACATATGTACATGTATGATTGGCCCAATCCCACATATGAGAGAGAACATGCCGTGCTTTTCTTTGTGTGATTGTGTGACCTCACTGAATATTATACATCTCAAGTTCATACATTTTCCTGCCAATTTTTATTTCATTTTTAGTTAGAGCTAACTAGTTCTATTATACACTTGTATAAATATATATGATGCATTCAAATATGTATCTGTTTGATAATATATATGAATATATAGTCTCAAATTTATCTGTTGATCCAGAGAGAAAGGAAGGAAAGGAGAAAAGAAAAAAATGGGAGAGGGAGAGAGAGAGAGAGACAGACAGACAGACAGATAGAGAGAGACAGAGAGAGAGACAGAGACTCTGACCCATTCCTCTCTGCCTCTGTGTCCCTGCTTCTTGGCTGCTGTGGGATAAGCACCCCTCAGTCACTCCTAACCACTCCTCTCAGTTAGGTCCCATACGGTGGGGTCAAGTGACCACTGACTTCTAAAACTGAGAGCAAACCCCAAACCTTTTCACTTTTAAAGTTATTTAGCTCGGGTACATTGTCATAGCAAGGGAGAACTGACCAGTGTAGGCCTGAGAAGATGCTTGGGGTGTTTGAGAATGTGAGATAAGAAACCAGGACTTGGATGACAGGCAGGACCTTGAGGCCATGGGGAAGGCAGCTGGAAAGGGGCGACCCTGAGGACCACGTGGCCTCCACTGGCAGGAGGCTGGCACTGGCTAATAAAAAGCCAAAGGTGATGTGAGATGGACTAAGAAGGATTGAGCAGTGGTCCAATGCAAGCTTAAAGAGGACTCGTTCTCCATGGCTCTTGGAAACTTGGGAGAGAGGAAGAGGGTCATCCAGGAGGAAGCCAGACACTAGAGACAAAAAGAGAGCTGAGTCCCCTCAGATCCTAGACCTGCCTACCCATGTCCCTGTCATCTGTGAGCTCTGGAGTCAGCACCTTCATCTTCTGTTCCTGTACTGAGAATTTCTGTAGCGTCTCTAGGGGATGTGATGGGGGTGTCCCTGGATCCCTGCTTCCTGCGTACTAGGTGTCCCTACCTTCTATCCTGGCTGGGACTCACAGAGATGACTCTTCTCTGGGTCTATGATTCTCTCCCCTCTGGCCCTCCTGCCCAGGTCCACAGTCTGGGGGTGGAGCCCTCCCTCCATGAGGAGGGGGCTGTTTCCCAGGCAACTGATGGGGAGGAGGAGGCGTGGCTTGGAGGAAGCAAATGTCACCCTGGCTGCAGCTGTGAATAATTCACAACCGTGAAAACTGACTCACCCTCCAGTCTGCCATCTTCTGGAACCTTCTTGTTGACTCCTCCTTGGCAAGCTCCCTTCGCTGCAGTCTGCAGGGCTACACTGATTCCTTGCCTTGGGCCTCTCTCCTCGGGAGTCTCCCCACCCCTTTCTCTCCCGTGTTTGGCTGTTTCCTCTCTACCAACTCCTGTGCTAAGTGCACAGGGTGGCTCAAGGCAGGGAAATAACCTGTCCCAGATCACGTGGTTTTGAAGTGACAGGTTCAGAATGCACCAGCCTGTGTCCTGGAAGTGGTCCTTGCAGTGCTGGAGACTGTCTACTTGAGACTGCCCTGAGGCTGCCTTGGGGCTGGAGAGAAGGTATGGGCTGGAGCAAATGAGGTTGAAACAGAGATAGGTTCGTTCTGGCTATGGACTGCCCTGCTTGTCCACCCGCTGGGCACAGGGCCCCATAAGCAGGGCACAGTCAGTTTTCTCACCCAAAGACTACTGTATAAGTGTCCAGAGCCATGGCTCCTCAGAGACTGCTATCCTTCTGGGACCTCAGGCCTCATGGGCGGGGAGTGGGGGGGGGTGGGGGTGGGGACTGCTGTTCTCTTGCCCCCACATGCCACAGTTTTGAGAGAGAAAATCCAGTTCTGAGCTGGGGTCCCAGTGCTTGAGTAAAGGCTGTTCAAGAAGTCAGTGGAAAGGCTGACAGACCCTGAGGAGTCCTAACCTGAAGACGGTAAACACATTGGTGAGGCTATGACTCAAGGAGGCCATCAAACACGGTCACATTGGTCTAGCTCTCTGGGTCAGGCCTCGGACAGGGATTCTGAGGCGCTTAAAGACCAAATGTTCTGGGAGGCTGGAGTAGGCTTACTCCTCAGCTCACTGGCTTTGGCCCAGACACAGGCTGCTGATTTGGAGATGGTTCATGGGGTCTCCAGAAATCAGGGAGGTCTTCCTGAGAGACAGTGTGTGGGGGGTGTAAGACTCCTGGGTAGTGCCGTCCTGCAGTGAGAATTTTTGGGTCCTTTAAAAAACCCAGTTATCTTATGTGAGTATGTTTCTGTCTCAATCCCAGATGTGGAACATGAGGCTGCTTCGGTTTGTCCACAGCAGCTGACGATGATTTGTCTCATGATCTATCAGGGCGTGATTTTACCTGCTGAAGATAGTTTATATTTGGAATTTTGGGGATTCTTGAGAGGGTACAAAAAAGGCTGTGGCAGCTGCTATTGGCTGGTTGGAGATATACTAAAGACAAAGATCAAACTTGCTCCAAGAAAGTTGACACCCCCTAATCAGCAGGAAGTAGTCTAATGAAATTGACTACTACACCCTCTAACCTTCTTTCTCTCCTACCGAGTGTTGTGGGGTTAGAAGGGTGGAGAGGGTGTGGTAGAAAAAGAGAACCCAATAAAGTAGCCAAAAGCCCTGCTCTACCCTACCATTTCAAGCCACTTCTAAGGCTGGTAACTACGACCTCAGCTTCTGATATTTCACACTGCTGGGCCTCCAGGGAAACTGTCAGCTCAGGGATCAGGTCAAGAGAGGGAATGTCATTGAGGTTCAAGCAAGCAACCACATGGAAGATGGGGTTTCGAGTCCTTGGTAGCATCCACATAGAATGCCACTTCCAGGGATTCCAGAGCTTTGCACTCCTGAGAACTCTGGCTGGGACCGGTTTAGATTACAGCTGGATGAGGGAAGGTGCTGGAGTGGGTACTGTGAGGGGAGAGGGTCCGATAAGATAGGGATGCTATTTCCTGTTTCACTTGGGTCCTCTAACCCCAGCATAGTCACCATGACCTCCAAGAACACCCCAGAATTCCTGCAAGTAGTCATCTTGATGGGGACCTCATGTTCCCCCAACATGGGACTCAGCCCTCCCCTTTAATTAGCTGGCCTACTTGCCAGCATTAGAAGCAGTTGCCAGGCAGTTATGCATGCAGTTTCGTTAGCTGCCACTAGGTGGGCTGGAGCGTCTGGGTAATTAGAAACATTTAATAACAAGTCTATTCATCACAACAATGAAACAAACAGGAACCTCTCTCTCTCTCTCTCTCTCTCTCTCTCTCTCTCTATATATATATATATATATATATATATATATATATATATATATATGTAACATGCATATGTAGCAGGATTTATTAAATAGCAGTATAGTAACCAATTTAATAACTGCATATAAAAAGTGAAGGCTAATTTGGAGCAAGATGTAGAAAGAGCCCACCGCTTAGGTAAATCAGGCGCCCTCATTAGCCCTTAACTACTAATAATTAAGCTTAATTTTACTTTTACTCTTCACTCCTTTAAGCAATTTAATTTTGGCTTCTTTGAGCCATGTCTGAGCCCCCTGAGACCTCTGGTCGACCATTCAAGGTGTTAAGCCACCTTCCTCCGCCTCCTCCGCCTGCAGCTTTAACTGCCCCATGAAAGAACCTTATCTGTGATTGCTTTCTGCAAATCCCTGGAAAGGCCTTTGGTCTCCTTTGTCTGAGTTTCCAGCCCCTACATCTCCTGTGTTCAGAGTGCAAAACCGCAGAGCGAGGGAGCATGCGACACACACGCTCTGTTTTCCTGGGGCTGTCTTTTTTTTCTTTTCTTTCTTTTTCCAATTAAGAAAAGCGTTTCTTCCCCCAATCTCATCTCCTGGCCAAACCCTCCACCTTTCAAGCCGTGTCTTGTCTAGAATCTGTTTGTGTCTAAATCTTGAGCTACTCAGCTGACCTTGGTCTTTGTAGCATGTTCGGTGCACGACCTCGTCACTGTGGCAAGCTGTTCTCTGTGATCAAGGTTTAGAGCTAGGGCCATTCCGCATCATCTCAAATGGAGTCTTTTAAACTGCAGGGAAAACCTGGCAATGACATTTTGGACCGAGAGCCTGTGGGTTCCTCACAGGGGGTGGTGACCATAGAAGATCTCAGGGACAGAGAAGACACAAAACAGTCTCCCTCCTCCCTTTTGCCCCAGGAAATCCTCCAGGTATTGTTCATCTTGCTGTTTGTCTTGGCAGCCTTTGGGACCCAGGTCGGAGCAAGCCAGGGGAGCTGGAGAGCAGAGGGGGAGGGGCAGGCCCAGCACTCCATTTGAAGTTCCAGGGTTAGTTGAGAGCCGGCCAGCTGAGGTAGGCCATGCACACATTGTATAGTGTACAATATAAATGAAAACGCGGAGTTCCGTGTTCAAGATTAAAAATGTCAAGATGGTCCCAGCAGAGCATCTGCTTCAAAGGGAATGGGATGGGAGAAAGGCCAGAGCGTCCCAAGGTGCCCTGGGGTTCAGAGGAAAACCCTCTGAGAATCACCAGAGTGGAACCCAAGATGAGTGGATATAGGCAGGGTTGTCTGAGGAGTATAAGGAAGTAGGGACAAGAGAAGGGGACGTCAGACAAGGAAGGAGAGCCCTGTGTAGTAAGTAACAAGAGGGCCTGGGGCTGGAGAGATGGCTCAGCGGTGAAGGGCATTGGCTGTTCCTCTAGAGGATCCGGGTTCAATCCTCAACACCCACAAGCTCACAACTACTTGTAACTTTCAGTTCCACCCTCTTTCTGGTCTCCCCAGGTGCCAGGCATGCGTATGGTGCACAGACATGCGTGCAGTTAAAACAGCCACACATACACACTGAAAAAAAAAGTAAGTGGTTCTCAATGCTTCTGGGGACAGTGGGACCACAGACCTCCTGACAGGCCCCGTGTCTCTACAGCGGCATTTCTCTGTCCCACCCTCAAGGAAGAGGAATGTGAGGGATGCTGACTCTGGCAATAACACCCAGATGAACTTTCTGACTGAGGGAGGTTCCAGGCTCCTGGAAGTCTTGCCCTGGTCCTGAGGCAGAAGCAGGAAGACAGAGAACAGTAGTTGAAGTGTGATTGTTAGTACAAGACAGATCTGAGGGGTGCAGAGGAAATGGTTTCTGAACCCCAGGAAGATGGGACAGGAACCTCCTCCTCTAGACCCCAACTTTCCCTCCCTGTACTAATTAGCTCCAGGTTCGAGGCCTCTTGAGGCCTAGTTATTTCCTGCTGCCACAGCGATCAGGGGCCTGGGCTGGGCTGATGAGCTCTCTGGGGCCGTGGAGTGGGTTATGCGAAGTTGCCAGCTAAGCATCTTGATGCCCTCCCATTTGTCACTGGCATTAGTGCTCACACAATGACCTGTCCGCCGCAGACAAGGGGCTCAGACTTCTGGAGAACGGGTCCCGGATGGCCAATGCGGATATCCAATTTAGAATATCCGTCCATTTACCAGTGAATTTCCCCAAAAGAACACCATTTACGGAGTTGACAAAGGCCAAATTAGATTTCAGATTCTGGTGTGCGTAGGTGACAGCCGAGGGGATGAAGTGAAGTAGTGCGCAGAAAGCTGCAAGCTTCGAGTTTGTGAGTTTGAGTTTGCGAGAGTCTGCGCAGGAAGCCTCCACGTGCCCCGTCCTCAGCTCTCCTGCAGCCCCGTGGTGGGATGGGCGGCTCAGTGGCTCCGTGGCTCCTATCTGTGTATCCCTCAGCACTTATTCTGTGGCTCCTTCCCACTGTATCCCGTGGCCTCTGTTTCATCCCATTCTCAGTACCTCTTCTTGCCCCTTCCCCTCTTTCCCTTTGGTTGTATTTACTGGTCTCTAATTTTCTCCATCTGTTTTCTTGGGGTTCTGCCTCAATCTCTGTTAATTTTGGCAGGCTGCCTTAGCAGACAGAGATCTTTATTCTGTGCGATTAGAGGGTGGCGGTAGAGAGAATGTGATATGTCCACCAAATCCTATTTTATTATTTCTCCGGGCAGATTACAAGACTACGTTTTCCAGCCTCTAAAAAGAGATGATGCTGGGGGCTGATGAGATGACTCAGCTTATAAAGTTCCTTGCAAACAAGGCTAATGACCTGAGTTCAATCCCTGGAACCCAAATGGTGGCAGAAGAGGAGCAACTTCCACAGTCGTCCTTTGGCCTCTACATGAACTTAGCGGTAGGTGTTTTAGTGTTCCTATTGCTGTGATAAAATGTCATGACCAAAAGCAACTTGGGGGAGGGGCAAAAGGTTTCTTTCTTTCTTTCTTTCTTTCTTTCTTTCTTTCTTTCTTTCTTTCTTCCTTCCTTCCTTCCTTCCTTCCTTCCTTTTTTTTGTTTTTTGTTTTGGTTTTTTGAGACAGGGTTTCTCTGTATAGCCCTGGCTGTCCTGGAACTCACTCTGTAGACCAGGCTGACCTCGAACTCAGAAATCCACCTGCCTCTGCCTCCCGAGTGCTGGGATTAAAGGCGTGCGCCACCATGCCTGGCTCGGTTTATTTCTTTTATACTTCCACATCACAGTCCATCATTGAAGGAAGATAATGCAGGAACACATACACATCTGCACAGGCACACAAACCAGTAAGTCAACGAATGTAATAAAAACTAAGAAGAAGATGTTTAACTTAAGATTTAAAAGATGAAGACAGATGTATGAAGCCGGAACAAATGGACACTCCGATAAATGGATTTGGTAGATGGGAGTGACGGATGCTGTCCCGGCTAGTTTTATTTCAAATTGACACAAGCTGAATAGAGGAGGGAACCTCCTGTTCAGGCTGTAGGAAAGCCTTTGGGACATTTTCTTAATTAGTGATCAATGTGGGAGGGTTAAGTCCACTGTGGGTGATGCCATCCCTAGGCTGGGTTCTTTAAGAAAGCAGACTGAAAAACCCATGGGGAGCAAGCCAGTAAGCAGCATCCCTCCATGGCCTCTGCGTGGGCTCTAGGTTCTAGGTTCCTGGCCAGTTTGAGTTCCTGTCCTGACTTCCTTTGATGAACTGTGATGTGGTGGTTCACGCCTTTAATCCCAGCACTCGGGAGGCAGAAGCAGGCGGATTTCTGAGTTCGAGGCCAGCCTGGTCTACAAAGTGAGTTCCAGGACACCAGGGCTATACAGAGAAACCCTGTCTCGAAAAACAAAACAAAACAAAACAAAACAAACAAACAAACAAAAAAAACTCTTTCCCCTCAAGGTGCTTTGGTCATGGTGTTTCATCACAGCAATGGTAACCCTAGCTGGGAACAGATGCTAAGTCTATACTCTTCTGTGAATGTGTCACATGCCCACATACTTGCCACAGTCTCATGGTGTTTGGAGTGTATTTTTCTGCTCCTTGAATTGGGAATTTATCACACAACCCGCCTTGCCCGGCAGGATGTCAAGTAGGCATCTTGAAACATTCCATTTATACATACTCTGCCACTGCTAAGAGCAGGGCATGCCTGACAGTGCCACATCCTCTCAGTGTTCCAGAAGGATAAGAGACTTGGTCAGGAGACCAAAACTCAAATATATGGCTAGCAGTCAAAGGCAGATAGAGTAGCCAAGACCCAGCCAATTCACAGACACAGAATTAGGGTTGCCTAGCATTATCGTGGCTCTAGGGAGTGATGGCTTTGAGGGTTGGAATGATGAGCAGGACCAGTTTATGCAGCCTAGGTGGGAATCTGGATGGGAAACCTTTGGAGAATGCTACTGTCTTTGTACAGGGGTAGAAGGATGACTGATGTCATTCTGCAGAAGGGAGAAGATGAGGCACAGAGGATATCATAATGGCAGAGTGAATCAGACTCCAGCGACCTGGCTCACTAAGGAGCATCCGGAATTCCTCTCATCCTTACCTTTTCTGGTCTCATCTCCAGGCTCTTAGAGGATGCTTCCCTCTGCCTGCTCTGTTTCTTGTATAGCTCTGGCTTTCTCTGCTGTCCTAACCCATTTCAGTCCTTCAGCAGCTATTCTGCCTCCTTGGTAGCCAGACCCTGGCCACTATTATCTGTAGACCTCACCAGTCTGCTATCCCATGATACCTCTGGCCAGTACCATCCTAAGCCCTGAGCAGATCCCACTCCACTGTCTCCTCTCTGGGCTGACAGGTAGTGCTGAAGACAATTACAGGGTGTGGTTCACAAGTCAGTGTTAAGGGCATGAGACTTGGTACCTGTCAGACTTGGGGACCAGACCTCCCCTCCGAGGCTTAGCATCTGTGGCATTGTATGTTAACGTTGATTATGGTGTTGTACCTTATGTTCTAAGTTACTCAATTTCACTGTGCCTCAGTTTCTTGGCCTGTACATGAGAGAGAAAGAAATTTCTCTTTGGGCTCTTATGAAAATGAAACTGCTTATGGACAGATGCTCAAATAGTAGACACGGATAATGGCTTCCAATTGCTCTGTGCCCTGTTCTCCAACTCTCTACCTCTCCCAGCTTCACCTTCTCCACACCATGGCACATTCTGCACATTGCTTCAACCTTTGCCCTTCACTGTATAGGTCAAGGTCACCAGCAATGAGTTTCTTCTATTTCTGGGTCTCTCCCTTGGGCTGCAGGTTTTGAGCAGCTCCCAGGCTCTCCTCCATTAGATCTCTGCTCTTTTGATGGTCCATGCATGCATGCATGCATCCATCTACCCATCCATCCATGCATCCATCCATGCATCCATCCATCCATCCATCCATCTATCCATCCATCCATGCATGCATGCATCCATCCATCCATCCATCCACCCATCCATCCATCCATCCATCCATCCATGTATCCATCCATCCATCCATGTATCCATGCATGCATGCATGCATGCATGCATCCATCCATGCATCCATCCATGCATCCATCCATCCATCCATCCATCCTTCCATCCATCCATCCATCTACTTGAGGTCCCTGGCCTTTCTCCAGTGGGACAAGGCTCAAGCCTTTGCAGCCTCAGATCTGGCTGAGCAGAGCTGCCTCAGCAATTGCCCCATTCCTTCTCCTCACCTCACATTGCCATCCTCAGAAGCTTCCTTCCCATTTCCTGTTTCCTCCGTGCTTCCTCCTCCTCCTTCCCACCCACTCGATTCTCCCCACTGGCTCATCTTACACCACACTCTCATCAAGGCCATCAGTGACCCACTTACACAATCTAGAGACACTTCTGAGCGTCTTATCCTCGTGGATCTCCTGGCAGCACTCGACAAGGTCAGCTGCGCTGTTCTGCCAACTCTCTTCCCGTGGTCGGAAACGCCGCTTTGTCTGGACTCCACCTGTCTCCTCTCTCCAGTCCTTTCCCCAGTTGCTGTGGCTCCTTGGGAGAACAGTTCTTGGTCCATTTGCTCTTTCCTAGAGGTGTACCTAACCATACAGTAAGGACTCTTCCAACCCCGAATCTCCAGACCAGATGAAGCTCCCATGTGTCATGCCTATCTAGACAGTGACTCACAGGTGCCTGGACCCATGATTCTTCCTCTAAACCCCTACTGCTCTTTAGTGGTGCATCCCATCCCATTCCCTGGTCTTTTCATATTCACCTCCACCATGTGACCAGATGCTGAGTCCTGGCAAATCTGCCTACCCTAAGAGACTCTGAATGTGGCTGAGACCTCCATTCCCCTGCCCCCTTCTCCCAGGAGCCTCTTCTGATACACACACACACACACACACACACACACACACAGAGAGAGAGAGAGAGAGAGAGAGAGAGAGAGAGCACTCTACTGCTTTCTTGAAGCAACACATCAATTGTCATACTTTCTGCTTGACTATAGTCTGGTCAAAAGCTGTTTTTGGCCTCACTCTCTGTAGCCTCGGGACATAGCATGGTGACTGCCACATATGAGTGGCTTCACAGTTCCCTGAGAACATGGGTAGCAAGGAGTGGGAATGAGGCCTCCTTGGCCCTGGGAACGCTGGAGTCAGAATAGAAGGAAGCACAGACTCCTGAGCCCCTTTGCACACACCTCCCTCCAAGTCTCCTAAGTTCCTCAAAGGCTATAGAGCCTTTTGTTCTGTTGACAAGAGGCGAAGCAGCTACAAGCTCCTTAATCACCTCTCCACAAACACAGGGAAGCCTCATTAATCCCAGTGACTGATGATCTATTGTCTTCAGCTCACGTCTCTTCTGCAGTTGGCCTTCTTTTGCAGAGGCAGATGCCCCCTAGGCTAGACTGCTACCCTTTCACTCCTGCAGAGGAAGCCCACGCCTTTAGGGATGCTGCTCTGACAGAGTCTCTCTGCCCAGGAAAATCTGGTCTGCGCTGGGGCTAGGGTGGGTCTCCCACCAGGTACAGGACAATGGAAATGCGTGGTGCTAACAGATCCACCAGGGGAATCAGTTCAGTGGCGGTAGGCAGGGGGAGTGGAGGCATGCGTATGTGCACGTGTGCGTGTGCATGTGCATGTGTGTGCGTGTGCATTTGTTGTAAGGGATTTGCTCCATCAACTCTGGAGTCAATGGAGTTTGAAACACTGTGGCTGCAGACAAGTCACTTCTTTTTCTGTGTCTTAGTTTCCGGGTGGGAAAGGAGAGGCAGCCATGCTATCCACTTATAAAGCCGTTCATTAACCAATGATTGCTCTTGGCTTTGGTGCCTCTTTTGTCTGCAATGGAATGCTTCACACGTCCTATTTCCCAGCCTCATCACAAACTAGGGGGAAATCAGAAGTTTGCTATGGCAACTGTGGGCTAGAGGAGCAGGGCTCTCATTGGCTGCTCTTTGTTCGGTGTTGGGCTCCTTAGACTCCAGACCCAGTGTCCTCCCAACCCAGGTCAGCCCCAAGGTAAGGCTAAAATGCTTTGTCCTCCTGCCTGGGGTCAGAAGCCAGGAACTCTGGGTTCTCTTTCTAGTTTTGCTTCTGACTTGTGTGAATATGGGTGGTTTGCTTTTTCTTTGGGCCCCAGTTTCTCTATCTTTACAAAGAAGGGGCTGGCATAGGAGGGAAATGGATTTGGTGTCATATACTACTCTTGTGATGGTGGCTGAGTTCAGGCTCAGTAGGACAGGCTATCTCCTATTGATTAGTGATGTCTGCAGTGGGCATGGGATGGAGAAGAGGTACACCGTGTGTCTTGTCTTTGCTGGTTGCTTGACTTTAGGGGGTCCACATCCTTGATCTGAATGTGAGTGTTCACAGTGACACTAATAGTCTAGACAAAATCTAGGAAGTTCTAGGAAGCCTAGAACTTCATTATTACTCAGATTGGCGGAGAATAGCATCTACTATAGATCTGTGGTATAGAGCACGTGGTCACCATGAAGGGAAGAGAGACTTGGACTAGGAGGGGAAACATGATGTCACTATGATTAGCCGGGCAGGGAGCAGGCCTTTAAGTATCACAGTGACAGAAGCAGGCAGGCCTATGAACTTGGACCTGGAGCCAGAGGGGTTTTAGTCAATGATACTAAAGGAGCCCATCTCACAGGTGGCTTTTCCCACTGTCTAGGTGGTGGGGCTGGGAAATAGCAAGCCTTTGCACTAGGAATTTCTGTTTCTGGATTGTAGTTCAAACCCTCAGCCATACTGGCTTCATTTCTGCCAGAGCTGCCTCCTGGACATAGACTGCAGGTCAGATACAAAGGCCGAGATGACTTGGCCTATGTGTAAGAAGTTCTAAAATAGTTCTCTGGTGCTTTCACAGAGACACGAGGTCCTTCTAGACTGCAGGATTGGATGTGGTGAGAGTCAAGGGTGACAGGGAGTGGGTGCCAACCTGAAGAAGATACCACCCTGCAGGGGGCACATTGGGAGATTATGTGTCACAGGCACAAGGATCCCCAGCATGGAGGCCTCTGGAGGATCGATCAAGTTCACGAGCACAGAGCCCAGTCAACAATTAAGCTCATGTAACCATCTTTCTCTGCAAATTCATGGGAAGACAGGAGAATGGATTTCCTTGTACTCTGAATTTATTATGTGCTAACTCAATCAGGATTCTTTTAGCCACTAATTTCGTTGCTATTGAAGGAGCCCTAACTCAGCAAAAGTGTCAGAAAATAGAGTGGATAGTTTAAAAAAACAACTATTCTATAGCTACCAAGTGGCTTTCCCCACCTCTGCACCCTGAGTCTGCACTTGGATCCTACAACAAGGGGACACATGTCATGTCAAGGTCATGGATGGTCATGCAGACACTGTGACTTCGTGTCAGATGGTCCTGGGTTCCGGGTATTTCTGGATGTATGCCCTCGGGCAAGTAACAACCTACTCATAACTCAGTTTCTTTACCTGTAAAATAGATACAGTCCTAATAACGTTGTAGGAGTGTTGGAAGATTTAGCGAGGTAGTTGTTTGTGAAGCTGATAGCAAAAAAGAATAAAGCAGAAGGCATGCAGGATCCACCTATCTCCACCTGTCCCTGAGCGCTGGGGTTATAGACATGTGTCAATACAGCTAGGGTTTTTGTTGTTGTTGTTTGCTTTTTTTTTTTTTTTCATGCATCCTGGAGCTATGATCTTAGGCCCTCATGCTTCTGAAGTGATCACAGTGTCCACTGAGCTGTGGCCCAGCCCCAGACGGTGTTTGACTAACAGTAGCTAACTATTTTGTCACTGGTGTGGATGCAAATCCAGGGCAGCATCCACCAAGCCGTAGTAAAACAGAGCTTCAGGATAAAGTGTCCCAACGCTCAGACACAGTAACGGAACCACGGGGACCACTGTTACGGGAGCACCAGGAGAGACCTGAACACAAATACTTCCATTATGTGGACTCGTCAACATTCAGATGTAGGAATGGCATGGCGGTAACGAGCAGCAGTAGCCGCACGCATACAGAATCACTGGAGCTACACCAAGGTGAATAAACAGCGAGGAGACATCGTCATAGTGTGAGCGCGCAGTCCCACACAGCTATGGCAATATATGTGCTGCGTGCGTATAAGGAAGTATTAGAGTGAAAATGGGCGCCATCCGTCACAGTTAGGGTGACAATTCCTACGAGGGATAGATAACAGGAAATCATGGGTCATATAATATGGTTACAATTTCTTAGCGGGATGACAATACAGATGCCCAATCGCATGTAGTCAGAGTAATAGATGTGTATTGGTCTGTGGGGGATGCTGCTGCACATGGGCTAGGCAAGGCTGTTTCCCGCAGCGTAGCTGTCTGCACTTGGACTTCTTACCTGGGTGTTTAACAGCGTGGGCCTGGACTTCATCAACAGCAACAAATGTTCTTTAAGGGGGAAATCCCATCAAAGGTTTTTTTCATGCAGGGCAAGATTTTGCATCCATGTGGCCTCTCCTCTTGTCTGATAGTTAATGTCCAGATATCCCGGGTTTAAACACTTGAGAGTCAGAGCAAGGAGGAACGAGCTCTCTGGAGATTGGACTTCAGTCCACAGCCGCCCCAAATCCAGGCTGCAGCCTCGGCTCTCTTTCTATTAGCTGGACTCCAATTTGATGTGGCTTTTAGGTGACCTTGTTCTCCAAGCTATTGGAACAAATTTGATCATCTCTGTCCTTCCTTCTCTCCCTCCTTCCCTCCATCCCTCCCTCTCTTTCTCTCTTCCTCCCTCCCTCCTTCCTCCCTCTTTCCCTCCTCCCTCCCTCCTCCCTCTCTCCCTCCTCCCTCTCTCCCTCTCTCCCTCCTTCCTCTCTCCCTCCTTCCTCTC
>LR750326.1:201200-426719 GCA_902729485.2 Mus minutoides | reverse complement strand
GAACTAAAGGCAGGAGCCTAGAGGCAGGACGTGAAGCAGAGGCCATGGAGGAACACTACTTTCTTGGTTGCTCTCTCACAGTTTGCCTAGCCTGCTTTCCTATGGCCCCCAGGATCACCATCCCAAGGGCTGCACCACCCACAATGACCTAGACTCTCTCATCAGCTGCTAGTGAAGAAAAAGCACTATAGACTTGCTCACAGGCAAATATTTTGGAAACATTTCTCAAATGAGAGTCCCCTTTCCTACATGGCTCTAATGTGTGTCAAATGTGAACGCCCATACATACACATCTGCACAGGCACACAAACCAGTAAGTCAACGAATGTAATAAAAACTAAGAAGAAGATGTTTAACTTAAGATTTAAAAGATGAAGACAGATGTATGAAGCCGGAACAAATGGACACTCCAATAAATGGATTTGGTAGATGGGAGTGACGGATGCTGTCCCGGCTAGTTTTATTTCAAATTGACACAAGCTGAATAGAGGAGGGAACCTCCTGTTCAGGCTGTAGGCAAGCCTTTGGGACATTTTCTTAATTAGTGATCAATGTGGGAGGGTTAAGTCCACTGTGGGTGATGCCATCCCTAGGCTGGGTTCTTTAAGAAAGCAGACTGAAAAACCCATGGGGAGCAAGCCAGTAAGCAGCATCCCTCCATGGCCTCTGCGTGGGCTCTAGGCTCTAGGTTCCTGGCCAGTTTGAGTTCCTGTCCTGACTTCCTTTGATGAACTGTGATGTGGGGGCTCACGCCTTTAATTCCAGCACTCGGGAGGCAGAAGCAGGCAGATTTCTGAGTTCGAAGCCAGCCTGGTCTACAAAGTGAGTTCCAGGACAGCCAGGGCTATACAGAGAAACCCTGTCTCGAAAAACAAAACAAAACAAACAAACAAACAAACAAAAAAACCTCTTTCCCCTCAAGGTGCTTTGGTCATGGTGTTTCATCACAGCAATGGTAACCCTAGCTGGGAACAGATGCCAAGTCTATACTCTTCTGTGAATGTGTCACATGCCCATGTACTTGCCACAGTCTCATGGTGTTGGGAGTGTATTTTTCTGCTCCTTGAATTAGGAATTTATCACACAACCCGCTTTGCCTGGCAGGATGTCAAGTAGGCATCTTGAAACATTCCATTTATACATACTCTGCCACTGCTAAGAGCAGGGCATACCTGACAGTGCCCCAGACTCTCAGTGTCCCAGAAGGATAAGAGACTTGGGCGGGAGACCAAAACTTAAATATATGGCTAGCAGTCAAAGGCAGATAGAGCATCCAAGACCCAGTCAATTCACAGACACAGAGTTAGGGGAGAGATGGTTGCCTAGCATTATCGTGGCTCTAGGGAGTGATGGCGTTGAGGGTTGGAATGATGAGCAGGACCAGTTTATGCAGCCTAGGTGGGAATCTGGATGGGAAACCTTTGGAGAATGTTACTGTCTTTGTAACAGGGGTAGAAGGATGACTGATATCATTCTGCAGAAGGGAGAAGATGAGGCACAGAGGATATCATAATGGCAGAGTGAATCAGACTCCAGCGACCTGGCTCACTAAGGAGCATCCGGAATTCCTCTCATCCTTACCTTTTCTGGTCTCATCTCCAGGCTCTTGGAGGATGCTTCCCTCTGCCTGCTCTGTTTCTTGTATAGCTCTGGCTTTCTCTGCTGTCCTAACCCATTTCAGTCCTTCAGCAGCTATTCTGCCTCCTTGGTAGCCAGACCCTGGCCACTATTCTCTGTAGACCTCACCAGTCTGCTATCCCATGATACCTCTAGCCAGTACCATCCTAAGCCCTGAGCAGATCCCACTCCACTGTCTCCTCTCTGGGCTGACAGGTAGTGCTGAAGACAACTACAGGGTGTGGTTCACAAGTCAGTGTTAAGGGCATGAGACTTGGTACCTGTCAGACTTGGGGACCAGACCTCCCCTCCGAGGCTTAGCATCTGTGGCATTGTATGTTAACGTTGATTATGGTGTTGTACCTTATGTTCTAAGTTACTCAATTTCACTGTGCCTCAGTTTCTTGGCCTGTACATGAGAGAGAAAGAAATCTCTCTTTGGGCTCTTATGAAAATGAAACTGCTTATGGACAGATGCTCAAATAGTAGACACGGATAATGGCTTCCAACTGCTCTGTGCCCTGTTCTCCAACTCTCTACCTCTCCCAGCTTCACCTTCTCCACACCATGGCACATTCTGCACATTGCTTCAACCTTTGCCCTTCACTGTATAGGTCAAGGTCATCAGCAATGAGTTTCTTCTATTTCTGGGTCTCTCCCTTGGGCTGCAGGTTTTGAGCAGCTCCCAGGCTCTCCTCCATTAGATCTCTGCTCTTTTGATGGTCCATGCATGCATGCATGCATCCATCTACCCATCCATCCATGCATCCATCCATCCATGCATCCATCCATGCATCCATCCATCCATCCATCCATCCATCCATCCATCCATCCATCTACTTGAGGTCCCTGGCCTTTCTCCAGTGGGACAAGGCTCAAGCCTTTGCAGCCTCAGATCTGGCTGAGCAGAGCTGCCTCAGCAATTGCCCCATTCCTTCTCCTCACCTCACATTGCCATCCTCAGAAGCTTCCTTCCCATTTCCTGTTTCCTCCGTGCTTCCTCCTCCTCCTTCCCACCCACTCGATTCTCCCCGCTGGCTCATCTTACACCACACTCTCATCAAGGCCATCAGTGACCCACTTACACAATCTAGAGACACTTCTGAGCGTCTTATCCTCGTGGATCTCCTGGCAGCACTCGACAAGGTCAGCTGCGCTATTCTGCCGACTCTCTTCCCGTGGTCTGAAACGCCGCTTTGTCTGGACTCCACCTGTCTCCTCTCTCCAGTCCTTTCCCCAGTTGCTGTGGCTCCTTTGGAGAACAGTTCTTGGTCCATTTGCTCTCTTTCCTAGAAGCGTACCTAACCATACAGTAAGGACTCTTCCAACCCCGAATCTCCAGAGCAGATGAAGCTCCCATGTGTCATGCCTATCTAGACAGTGACTGACAGCTGCCTGGACCCATGATTCTTCCTCTAAACCCCTACTGCTCTTTGGCAGTGCATCCCATCCCATTCCCTGGTCTTGTCATATTCACCTCCACCATGTGACCAGATGCTGAGTCCTGGCAAATCTGCCTACCCTAAGAGACTCTGAATGTGGCTGAGACCCCCATTCCCCTGCCCCCTTCTCCCAGGAGCCTCTTCTCACACACACACACACACACACACACACACACACACACACAGAGAGAGAGAGAGAGAGAGAGAGAGCGAGAGAGAGAGAGAGAGAGAGCACTCTACTGCTTTCTTGAAGCAACACATCAATTGTCATACTTTCTGCTTGACTATAGTCTGGTCAAAAGCTGTTTTTGGCCTCACTCTCTGTAGCCTCGGGACATAGCATGGTGACTGCCACATATGGGTGGCTTCACAGTTCCCTGAGAATATGGGTAGCAAGGAGTGGGAATGAGGCCTCCTTGGCCCTGGGAACGCTCAGAGTCAGAATAGAAGGAAGCACAGACTCCTGAGCCCCTTTGTACACACCTCCCTCCAAGTCTCCTAAGTTCCTCAAAGGCTATAGAGCCTTTTGTTCTGTTGACAAGAGGCGAAGCAGCTACAAGCTCCTTAATCACCTCTCCACAAACACAGGGAAGCCTCATTAATCCCAGTGACTGATGATCTATTGTCTTCAGCTCAGGTCTCTTCTGCAGTTGGCCTTCTTTTGCAGAGGCAGATGCCCCCTAGGCTAGACTGCTACCCTTTCACTCCTGCAGAGGAAGCCCAGGCCTTTAGGGATGCTGCTCTGACAGAGTCTCTCTGCCCAGGAAAATCTGGTCTGCGCTGGGGCTAGGGTGGGTCTCCCACCAGGTACAGGACAATGGAAATGCGTGGTGCTAATAGATCCACCAGGGAAATAAGTTCAGTGGCGGTAGGCAGGGGGAGTGGAGGCATGCGTATGTGCACGTGTGCGTGTGCATGTGCATGTGTGTGCGTGTGCATTTGTTGTAAGGGATTTGCTCCATCAACTCTGGAGTCAATGGAGTTTGAAACACTGTGGCTGCAGACAAGTCACTTCTTTTTCTGTGTCTTAGTTTCCGGGTGGGAAAGGAGAGGCAGCCATGCTATCCACTTATAAAGCCGTTCATTAACCAATAATTGCTCTTGGCTTTGGTGCCTCTTTTGTCTGCAATGGAATGCTTCACACGTCCTATTTCCCAGCCTCATCACAAACTAGGGGGAAATCAGAAGTTTGCTATGGCAACTGTGGGCTAGAGGAGCAGGGCTCTCATTGGCTGCTCTTTGTTCGGTGTTGGGCTCCTTAGACTCCAGACCCAGTGTCCTCCCAACCCAGGTCAGCCCCAAGGTAAGGCTAAAATGCTTTGTCCTCCTGCCTGGGGTCAGAAGCCAGGAACTCTGGGTTCTCTTTCTAGTTTTGCTTCTGACTTGTGTGAATATGGGTGGTTTGCTTTTTCTTTGGGCCCCAGTTTCTCTATCTTTACAAAGAAGGGGCTGGCATAGGAGGGAAATGGATTTGGTGTCATATACTACTCTTGTGGTGGTGGCTGAGTTCAGGCGCAGTAGGACAGGCTATCTCCTATTGATTAGTGATGTCAGCAGTGGGCATGGGATGGAGAAGAGGTACACCGTGTGTCTTGTCTTTGCTGGTTGCTTGACTTTTTTGATCTGAATGTGAGAGTTCACGGTGACACTAATAGTCTAGACAAAATCTAGGAAGTTCTAGGAAGCCTAGAACTTCATTATTACTCAGATTGGCGGAGAATAGCATCTACTATACATCTGTGGTATAGAGCACATGGTCACCATGAAGGGAAGAGAGACTTGGACTAGGAGGGGAAACATGATGTCACTATGATTAGCCGGGCAGGGAGCAGGCCTTTAAGTATCACAGTGACAGAAGCAGGCAGGCCTATGAACTTGGACCTGGAGCCAGAGGGGTTTTAGTCAATGATACTAAAGGAGCCCATCTCACAGGTGGCTTTTCCCACTGTCTAGGTGGTGGGGCTGGGAAATAGCAAGCCTTTGCACTAGGAATTTCTGTTTCTGGATTGTAGTTCAAACCCTCAGCCATACTGGCTTCATTTCTGCCAGAGCTGCCTCCTGGACATAGACTGCAGGTCAGATACAAAGGCCGAGATGACTTGGCCTATGTGTCAGAAATTCTAAAATAGTTCTCTGGTGCTTTCACAGAGACACGAGGTCCTTCTAGACTGCAGGATTGGATGTGGTGAGAGTCAAGGGTGACAGGGAGTGGGTGCCAACCTGAAGAAGATGCCACCCTGCAGGGGGCACATTGGGAGATTATATGTCACAGGCACAAGGATCCCCAGCATGGAGGCCGCTGGAGGATCGATCAAGTTCACGAGCACAGAGCCCAGTCAACAATTAAGCTCATGTAACCATCTTTCTCTGCAAATTCATGGGAAGACAGGAGAATGGATTTCCTTGTACTCTGAATTTATTATGTGCTAACTCAATCAGGATTCTTTTAGCCACTTCATTTTGTTGCTATTGAAGGAGCCCTAACTCAGCAAAAGTGTCAGAAAATAGAGTGGATAGTTTTAAAAAAACAACTATTCTATAGCTACCAAGTGGCTTTCCCCACCTCTGCACCCTGAGTCTGCACTTGGATCCTACAACAAGGGACACATGTCATGTCAAGGTCATGGATGGTCATGCAGACACTATGACTTCGAGTCAGAGGGTCCTGGGTTCCGGGTATTTCTGGATGTATGCCCTCGGGCAAGTAACAACCTACTCATAACTCAGTTTCTTTACCTGTAAAATAGATACAGTCCTAATAACGTTGTAGGAGTGTTGGAAGATTTAGCAAGGTAGTTGTTTGTGAAGCTGATAGCAAAAAAGAATAAAGCAGAAGGCATGCAGGATCCACCTATCTCCACCTGTCCCTGAGCGCTGGGGTTATAGACATGTGTCAATACAGCTAGGGTTTTTGTTGTTGTTTGCTTTTTTTTTTTTTTTTCATGCATCCTGGAGCTATGAGCTTAGGCCCTCATGCTTCTGAAGGGATCACAGTGTCCACTGAGCTGTGGCCCAGCCCCAGACGGTGTTTGACTAACAGTAGCTAACTATTTTGTCACTGGTGTGGATGCAAATCCAGGGCAGCATCCACCGAGCCGTAGTAAAACAGAGCTTCAGGATAAACTGTCCCAACGCTCAGACACAGTAACGGAACCAACCACGGGGACCACTGTTACGGGAGCACCAGGAGAGACCTGAACACAAATACTTCCATTATGTGGACTCGTCAACATTCAGATGTAGGAATGGCATGGCGGTAACGAGCAGCAGTAGCCGCACGCATACAGAATCACTGGAGCTACACCAAGGTGAATAAACAGCGAGGAGACATCGTCATAGCGTGAGCGCGCAGTCCCACACAGCTATGGCAATATATGTGCAGCGTTCGTATAAGGAAGTATTAGAGTGAAAATGGACGCCATCCGTCACAGTTAGGGTGACAATTCCTACGAGGGATAGATAACAGGAAATCATGGGTCATATAATATGGTTACAATTTCTTAGCGGGATGACAATACAGATGCCCAATCGCATGTAGTCAGAGTAATAGATGTGTATTGGTCTGTGGGGGATGCTGCTGCACATGGGCTAGGCAAGGCTGTTTCCCCTCAGTGTAGCTGTCTGCACTTGGACTTCTTACCTGGGTGTTTAACAGCGTGGGCCTGGACTTCATCAACAGCAATGGATGTTCTTTAAGGGGAAAATCCCATCAAAGGCTTTTTTCATGCAGGGTGAGATTTTGCATCCATGTAGCCTCCCCTCTTGTCTGATAGTTAATGTTCAGATATCCCGGGTTTAAACACTTGAGAGTCAGAGCAAGGAGGAACGAGCTCTCTGGAGATTGGACTTCAGTCCACAGCTGCCCCAAATCCAGGCTGCAGCCTCGGCTCTCTTTCTATTAGCTGGACTCCAATTTGATGTGGCTTTTAGGTGACCTTGTTCTCCAAGCTATTGGAACAAATTTGATCATCTCTGTCCTTCCTTCTCTCCCTCCTTCCCTCCATCCCTCCCTCTCTTTCTCTCTTCCTCCCTCCCTCCCTCCTCCCTCTCTCCCTCTCTCCCTCCTTCCTCTCTCCCTCCTTCCTCTCTCCATCCTCCCTTTCTCCATCCTCCCTCCCTCCCTCCCTCCCTCCCCGTCCCTCCCTTCCTCTGTCATTTTCTCTATCTCACTGTAATGTTGAGATCTGAAAGCTTTTGTTTTGGGAGCGCAAAGGCCCATTTTTACCAATATTATATAAAGGTCATAAAGCTACTTCCAGGCAGCCTGTGCACAGGTCAGAAGTTCTGTCACATGGGACTGCTGGTGACATTTGTAGCCCAGATCATGCAGGCTGCAGTAGGTGACACATAACTTCTTAGGGAAGCTGGTGTCAAACGATTAGCTAACTTCTTCATGATCACTGTTTTGTGGGTGAGCTTGGGATCCAATTGTATGTATCCCAATAGTCAGCTATCACTGCGTAACAAATATCCCACCGTTTGTTTATGGAAACAGTTTATTATTGTTTATGACCCTGCAGGTCAGATAGTTGGCTTTTCTGCCAGGGAGGAGGCTCAGCTGGCTTGGGCTGGGCACATTTAGGCCTTGATAGTTAGCTGACTGCTCTGTGGTGGCCTTGGCTTGTTATAACCAGTGTCTCTCACATTCCTATAGACAGCTTGTTCTCAAGACAGCATCAGGAAAATATGGGAGGGAGGAGAGAGAGAGAGAGAGAGAGAGAGAGAGAGAGAGAGAGAGAGAGAGACCCTTTGACTCCTTAGCATAACTGGACCCTGTCAGCTCTGCTGTATTCTATTAGATGAAGCTGGTCACAAGGATAGCCCAGATTCACCGACAGAACCAGACTTCACTTCCTGATGGGGGAGCTACAGTCACACTGTCAGGTGCTGTCCCTTGTAGGCTCCTCCAGCAAGTCCTTGATGCTCAGGAGGGCTTCACCAGGCCTTTGTTATGCCTGCATTGGAACCCTGGACAGAGCCACGCCTGGGCTCCAGGCTGACTTCAGATCTTGCATACTGGAGGGTTAGCGTCCTGTGGGTAACTGTGGGTAACCGTGATTTTTTTAACTGTGTACATTTACATAAGCATCCCCTTCTCTCAGCTGGTTGGCCTGGAGTGAACATCTGGCTTCTTAAGACTTGGGCCTAGAACCATTTTCTCCAAACAAGGAGCTAGATCTCATTTCCATATGAAAAATTTGAAAGGAGGTTCGGGGACTTGCAGCAAGCAGCGGGTGATGAGTGGAGGCTGAGAGCTGAAGAAGGGTGAGAAGAGTTCAGGGGGGACAAGGGGAGAAGAATCAGTAAGCCTGGAGAGAAAGGGCCCGCTCACTGGCTCCCCTGCTCGGGCCCCCCGCCCTGCCCCGCCCCGCCCCCCCCATCAGAAAATAGCCTCTGCGAAATCCACTTCCTTATAAAACAGTTCTCTCTCGATTCAGAAAGTCTGATGGGGCCTTTAGTCCTTGTAGGTTATAGATTAATGGGCCCCTTTATGTGATAGGCTGCAGAGCTGGGACTCCAGCTCATGCTAGCTACCTTACAAGCCCCAGAGCATTGCTTTACTGGGCATGGGAGAGCTCGGCTTTGAAATAATGAGGTATGGGGCTGGAGAGATGGCTCAGCGGTTAAGAGCACTGACTGCTCTTCCAGAGGTCCTGAGTTCGATTCCCAGCACCCGCATGGGATTGCTGCCCAGTGGCATAGCGCAGTGCTTCTTGTGTGCAAGGTGCTGGGTCCACTCTCTACCATCAGGAAACAACAATGAGAGAGTGCTGTGTGCTTAGTCTCTGGACCCCAGGTTAGGGGGATGCTTAATGTCCAAGAAAGGCTCATCAAAGTTCATTCCTGAGTGTGCTCAGAGCCCAGCTGTAATTTGGAGATTAAATGATGTACTGAAGCCATGGTCGACTCTACAGCTTTTTTTCTTCTATGTAGGGAAGGTTCAGAAATGGATATATGCTTCACATGACCTAGGACCACAATCCATGGAATGGAGCTCCCCCTCCCCCAACATTAACTTACCTCAATTAGCCTAAAATCCCTCGCAGACATGTACAGATGTATCTCAGAGATGCTTCTAGATCCCACCAGGGTGACAATAGAAACCACCACAGTCCCGAACTAACTATACCCGGCAACCCCAACCCCAATCCCAAGTCCATACCTCATTTTTAAAAAATTATTTAGTTATTTTATTTATATGGCTACACTGTAGCTGTCTTCAGACACAAAAGAAGAGGGAATCAGATCCCATTACAGATGGTTGTGAACCACCATGTTGTTGCTGGGAATCAAACTCAGGACCTCTGGAAGAGCAGTCAGTGCTCTTACCACGGAGCCATCTCTCTAGCCTCATACCTCCTGTATTGTCTTTAAGGCTCTCACTTAGAGCACCGCCCACCACCTTTCTGTGTCAGGAGAGGCCTTCTGGGTATGGCAGCACATGCCTGCAATCCCAGCGCCCAGGAAGCAGGAGAATCAAGAGTTCAAAGCCAGGCAGAAACAGAGTGAGACCCTGTCTCCATAAACGGAGGATTGAGAAAGCACCTCCAAGGCAGGGTAGTTGCCTGGCATGGACAAGGGGTGGGAGGGAGAGAAGGAGGGGAGAGAGCCTTTAAACCAGTCTTCTTTTTATTGCTCACAGTTGCTAGGAGGCTCGCTCTCAAACCTTACCACTCAGTCACTTGCAAACACTTCTTAACATCTGAGCTCCCTGTGCCTGGAAGTTTGAAGTTCTTTTCTGTGCCTGGAAGTTTGAAGGAAACATCGCAGTACATCCTTTAATTGTTGAAAAGAGACTAAATGGATGAGAAACCAATGTAGTATCAGCACCCTCGTGCATGGTGTGTGCGCATGTATCCATGAGCTTCTTATTGCCATTGTAATGATTTACCACGGATTTAATGGCTTGGAACAACACATACTTGTTATTTTATAATTCTGGAGGTCAGAAGTCTAAAATGAGTCTTGCAGGGGAGGATGAAGGTGTTTATAGATGTGTGCTCCTCCACAGACGCCCTAAGGGAGAACCCATTTTCTTGCCTTTTCTGGCTTCCAGAAGCTTCCAGAAGCCTTCGTTGCCTCGTGACTCCTCTTGTCTTCAGACCCAGCGGTAGCTTGTCTTCCAGTACTCCGGAGACTCTTTCTCATAGCTTGTTGCTCAGGCTTCCCCCTCAGATGAACATTTTAATCGTCCTGAGCCCTTAGGTAATCTATGGGAATCTTCCCCTCTCAGGGTTTGTGATTTTGTCTTTTGAGATGGGGCATCATTTGTAGTCCAGGCTGGCCTTGAACTCTGGATTTTCCTGCGCCAGCCTACCGAAGACCTGGGTTATGGGCGCATGCACCATGCTGTCCAGTCATACCTTGAGGCTCTTCATCAAATTGGTAAAGTCCCTCTTAGCACATAAAAGAATATATCCACAGGCTCTGGGGACTGGATATGGATTTCAGGCGTGGGGGTTGCTCACAGCGGTAACCCACTCAGGAACTCTTTCCTCTCCCCTCCACATCCATTTTCCTCCTCCTTTATGACATGGATGCAGCCAAGGCTATCCTGGAACTTGAAGCAACTCTCCTGTCTTAGCCTTGCTTTCTCTTCTTATGTCCCCATTTTCTCACATGATCTTGGGGATTGCGCTTACACCCTTGGGGTTAGGCTCCATTTGGAAGAAACATGAGTAGTACCAGAGCCTGCAAATCTGAGTCATGGGTATGTTCTCTCTTCCTCATAGTCCTTAGAATAGCCAGCAAACCAACCTCCCTCCCTCCCTTCCTCCCTCCCTCCTCCCCTTCCTTCCTTCCTCCTTCTTTTCTGTGTTTGTAGTGGTGGTGGTGATGTGTGTGTGTGCACGTGCGTGCAGGTGTCTCGTGTGTTTGTGTGCAGGTGCCTGTATGTGTGTGTATGTGCGTGGTGTGTGAAGGTGTCTGTGTGTGTTTGTGTGCAGGTACCTGTAGGTGCAGGTGTGAGGTTGATGTTTGGTGTCTTCCTTGTTCCGTCTCCTATTTATTCTTTGAGGCACAGTCTCTCAGTTGAGTCCAGAGCCTGCTGATGGACCAGTCTAGCTGGCTGACTTTCTCAGGGAATTCTTTCTCTGCCTTCCAAGTATCGGAATTATAGGCGGGCTGCCACACTGCCTGGTGTTTATGTGGGTTTTGGGGACTCTAAACTCTAGCCGTCACACTCACATGACAGGTGTTTCACCTGCTGGATCATCTCTCCAGCCCCCACCCCCACCCCCCCTTGAGCTTTCTATATTTTATGGTTATATTAAAGAAAAACTCAATATCAACACAGTGCAGGAAAAGTACATGCATCTTAGAGCACAGATTCAAATGCAAACTCAATTTCTTAAGAAGAATGTGTCTCAAAGCACCCCCAAGTCTTTGTAGTCTTTCTCTATTATCCAAAGCATCCCCCCTGGCTAGTGTGGTGTTAGAGGAAAGTGTTTCCTGTCACCAGGGTATGCTGACTATTGGCTTCGGCACAGCATTGATTTCAGGATGGGGTGGGATGCCACGGACTTCTGGGCTTATTTTGCTTAATAAGACTCCTTAGCTTTGCCCTCCTGGGGCGCGTGGATTTCCTCTAGGAACGTTCTCAGGTTCCTGGTGCAGCGGCTCCCATTACTTGCCGACTGGGAGGAGTCAGAGAGAGGCTTTTCATTGGCTAGTTATGCAGGCCCTGTCCGTGGTCCTGACGCAGGCCCCAGACCTACAGGAGCAGCTGTCTACAAAGTGGGCTGTTTAAGAAATTCCCTGGAAATGGAAAAAAAACCATCAGAGCCCATGGTTTACATTGACTGGCCTACTTTAAAGATCCAAGTTCAGCTTTGCTATTTAACACATGGATTAATATCAGTGTTTTGTTGTCTGTTGGGCAGTTGCTGCGCATGGCGGTGGGGTGAAGTGTGTCCAGGCACAGTTAGAAAGTCAAGTTCCAGGTTAACAGCAGCTGCCACTCTCACACAGCTCTTCTGTCTCTATGTTTCCAGTTTATAGGTTGTGAGAAATCTACAAATGACACAGCCCACTTAACTTAAACTTCTGATTGAAATATAGTTTAGATACAGGAAATGCATATACATTTTAAGGATGCAGGTTAATGAATTTCATGACACAAACCTATCTAGATGGTCAGCATCCAGATTAAGAAAGAAAATTGGGGCTGGAGAGATGGCTCAGTGGTTTGGTTCCCAGCCCCACTGTGGCAGCTCAGAACTGCCTGTTCTAAGGGATCCGATGGATGTTCTCCTTTGGCCTCTGGGAGAATGCATGTATGTGGTGCATAGACACACATGCAGGCAGAACACCCATGGATATGAAAACAAAAAGAAAAGGAAAGGAGAGAGAGAACTCCTGGCACGCCAGAAGCCAAAGTTCACAGTGCGTGACAGTCACTGTCTGCCCCAAGTACACCCATCCTGGTTCTTGGAGCCAGCTATGATTTTCACATGTTTTTTGGAGTTTCATGTAGATAGACAGTTTCCTTCAGTAGCTATGCATCAGTAAGGCTAGTCCTTATCAAAGTTAGTATGGTTTTCTCTTTGCCCAATAGTCCATTGCACACACCTCTTTACTCTCCTATAAATAAATGGACTTTTGTTTTGGCTTTTATCGTTTGGGACTGTGGTGGTTTATATTGTCACCTTGGTGGAATCTAGAAGCATCTCTGAGATACATCTGTGCCTATCTGAGAGGGATTTTAGGCTAATTGAGGCAACTTAATGATGGGGGAGGGGGAGCTCCATTCCATAGATAGTGGTCCTAGGTCATGTGAAGTAGGAGAAAGGGGACTGAACACACACATTTGTCTCTGTTTCCTGGCTGCAGACGCAGTGACACCTGCTGCCTTGACTCCTGCTCTGGTGCCTTCTCTGCCATGGTGGACTGAACCTCGACAGCGTGAGCCAAAATAAAATTCGTCCCCTCTTAACCTCTGCTGGCAGGTACTTAGTCAGCGTGGCAAGGAAAGAGACACAGAGTGGCTCCGAGCAGAGACACCGAGAACATTCACATGTGTTTCATCAGGAAACAGTTTGGTCTGAACTAGACCTCTACAAAGTGCTCATGTGGCCTTACTACAATACAGTTAATCGCACCAAACCAGAGGAAATAACACCACTCAGATTAGCCAAATGTATAGCGAGCTTTGTTATATATGCAGAGCCTTGCACATAGGACACACAGGTCCGGCAACTGCCGCTCCCTAAATGTGGGGTTTGAGAGGTCGATCCTGAGCATAGGAAAAGCCATGTTTTTTAGCCTCAAAATTGAGGTGGGGTTTCTCCAGGGGGGTCTTGGCTACACAGAAGCTTGCAGAACACGTCAACATTACTTGGCAGAACAACTTATGAGGTGGATGTGGGTCAAGACTCAGTTGGGTGCAGACGAAGCTGAATTCCAGGAAGGTTCAAGGGATGGTCAGACACAGAAAGTCAGGTTTTACAGAAACTGAAACAAACTTATTTTGACCCTGTAACAAGATAGCTACTGATCTTAAGATGAGGTCAGGCCGGTTCCTCGTGCAGTGGACTGAAGGCAATAGCTATAAACAGATAGGAGTTCAGCAAGCAGTTAGGGATGTGCAGGTTGGCATTTCTACCCCAAGAAAATGATGGTTTAAACAGATCCAACAGAACACGAGGGGGAAAAAGACAATTTTGTTGTGGAAAGTTGCTATTCTGTATGCCTGGATCCTAGAATGAGGCCGACCTATGATGTCATGTAGTGTGTGGTACACATGTACAGAGAGAGCTGAGCCACACACAGAAGTGTTTGTTATCACAGCATGACTTAGCCTTCCCTGACTGATACAATATCATTAACGGTGAAGCATTCAGATTACAGAGGCCAACGGTTCCTCCCTGATGGATACAATATTATTAATCATTCAGACTACAGAGGCAAGCTGTTACTCCCCGCCCCCAGTCCTGTCTAAAGTTGTGTGGTGCCCCCTCTGTGGTTCCTTGCATGGATTCTGATAGTCTGTGACAAATGTTTAGATGCTTCTTTTGAGAGTATTTCTTACTTAATAGTGACAGATAAAAAGCCTCATGCCATCAAGAAAATGCTTGTTCTTCCTGCCTTGGGAAAAAAAAATAGATGAAATAACCCAGAGAAAACAATCCATGCACAAACTTAAATGCATCTCTGTGTCAGCAAGTGCAGCTGGAGATGAGAACTCTGCTGTAGATGTGGAGGCCTGAGGACCGGGAGACAGGGCAGCTTGTGGCATCTGCCAGGCATCCAATGTGGCCTCTCGGCCGATGCTGCCCCCTGGATTTGCGTCTCAATAATGAAACACACAAAGAATTACCTTTTTTTATGAGATGTACTGAGGAAGATTTAGTTTCAATAATCAGCGACTTATTTAATGAAAACAATGCTTTATGGAAAAAACAGAATAAATGTAACTTCGAGAGGTTGGACGCTTAACTGCAGTACGTGACGGATTCGGAGCTGAGTCGCCACAGATTATCACAGACATGACATCCCTTCAGCAGCAGCTGTGAAGACAAAGAAGTCGAGGTTGGGCGAGCAAACTGACAATAAGAACAGGATGTCATTGATGTGGGTTAATATAAAATAAGACCGCTGGCATGGCAGACTTCTTAGTGTTTTATAACAAGTGTGTACAGCTTTGTTGGTTACCTTGCAAAATAATGAAAAACGGGGAACCTGGAGATGAATCACATGGTCTTTTTCAAGCTGAGAAATGATTCAAGCTTTCTGGCTAATTTTTTTTTTAATGACAATTTTATGCTTGAAACGTATGTGATAGAATCAAAAACATTTTTGTTGTTTGTTTTTGAGACAGGGTCTCTCTAGGTAGCCCTGGCTAGCCTGGGACTCACCCTGTAGACTAGGCTAGTCACAAACTCACAGAGATTCTCCTGTGTCTGCTTCCTGAATGCTGGGATTAAAGGTGTGTTCTACCATGCCCAGCTAAAACCCTTCTATTAAATGCACTAAATTAAAAAACAAAAGTGAGACCTTGAAGTCCTGATCCCCCTCTCTCAATCTCCCAGTCCTGGAATCGTAGGCACATGTCAAGTGTGACACAGAGCACATATGAATGTCACAGTGGGAATCAGGTCTTTCCTCCTGCCATGCGGTTTCCGGGGATTGAACTCTCGTCCTCAGCTGAGTGTGGGTTTGTTAAGTACCTTTACCTGATAAGCCTCTCCAAGATCCTCTAACACAACTTTTTATGCAACCATGGTAGGTTTGTGAAAACCAAGAATCAGTACTGGGGCATGCGCTGTGATAATCCTAGCCCTGGGGAAACTGAGGCTTATGTGTCAGTCTTAAGCCAGCCTGGATGCACAGTGAGATCCTGTTTCAAAATACTGAAAAAAAAAGTTATTGATGTATTATTAACAAATTTCCCCCAGCTTTTCCACTAACATCTCTTTTCTGACCTGAAGTCCGGGCACACCACATTGCACTTAGGCAACTGAGATTTTTGAAAAGAAAGAAAGAAAGAAAAAAAAAACATATTTTTTTCCTCTGCTTCCCTCCAGTACGTCTGATATGTAAATAATAACTGAAAGAGAAATTATTTTCCAAAAGGAACCAGAAGAGAGTATTTTTAAAACAAACATTTGGACGTGTTTCCATTGTTGTGTGAGTCTCTCTGACAGGAAGCATTTTATGCGTGTCACCTACTACAGCTCCTATGTATGTAAACTCTAAGAACTTGGAGGCAGAATAATTTAACCTGATTTAAAAAAAAAAATCTTCCCAAGTGTTCCAGAACCTATTTGCTAAAAATATAAAAATGTAACACCTTTTGATTAGTTTGTAAGAACTGCTGATTGACATCGGGGAAGATGGAAATCTGCTTGCTGAATTTCAACAAAAAACTTTGCATAATTGGTGGATGGGAAGGGAAAAGAACTGAGGATTTAGTAAGCCCAGCCTGGCACTGCTGCCTTCCTGTTTGTGTCAGTGCATTTTTGCGGGTATCTTTCTCCCTGGGTTTTTTTTTTCTCCCTTCTCTCAGCCATAACAGCAATTAAAACCGAGTATAAAAATAATCTGAATTAAGGACCAGACCGTTGAGTTGTTGTACCATAAAGCTTTGTTTTGGGAAACTAGAGCATTTTCAATCACATGGTTTACACAAAAAAATTTTTTTCTAGAACGAGCAAAAAAATGCTTTGAGCCATTAAATGTATCCAATAATTTAAAATATTTTATCTTATCACTTTGATTCTAAGTAATTTCAATTATATCTTATAATGAATATAAAGTACCAGTGCAGCGGCATGGGAATATGATTTATAAGTGAATGTACCAAATGCAGGCATGCACTCATTTCGAAAGAACTGATGGGGGTGCCGGAGAAATGGCTCAGTAGGTAAGAGTGCTTGCGGTTCTTGCAGAGTTTGGTTCCCAGCTCACAGCCACCTGGGACTCCAGCTCCAGGGGATCTAGCGCCCACTTCTGGCCTCTGCAGGCACTGCATACAAGTGCGCACACCAATGAAATTCAAATAAATCTGTTTCTTTTTATAATCTGACATCAAAGTCCTATGCCCAGGAAGCCAGAGGATGGGGAGAAGTCCCCTCTCCTTCCATGGGTGGGGGAAGATGGAGTCTAAAACTAGCTCTGAAACTGGCATCCTCAACCCCAGAGCTTGGTGGAGTATCACCTGAAGTCCATCTAGTGGAAGCTTGGTCAGCAGTCTGTGTGTGGGGCTCCTGAAAGATGGTAGAAGCTTTAGGAGGCGGGGCCTAGTGGGACGAAGTGAGGTCATTGGGGGCATGCCCTTGAAAGATATTGAGACCTCCACCCACTTCTGGTGACTCAGCGAGGTGGTCAGCTTTGTACCACCGATGTTTCTCTTCATCACAGGCCCCAAAGCAGCAGAGCCAACTAGCTGTGGACTGGATGGACCCTCTGATAGTGTGAGCCAAAAGAAACCTTTTCTCCTTCAAGTTGATCTGCCTCTAGCATTTTGTCACAGTGGTGTAAAGCTGAGGTTCCCATTAGATGGCAGCCATTCCACAAGCAGTGGAATTAGCAGATGTGGGCACCCTGCTAATCTTGCTGCTGATATCCAAGGCTGTCTGGATGCTGGCAATCCAGGCTGCTTGCCTCTGTCTGGTCTTGGCTTCCTTAGAGCTGGCAAGCTCCTCTCCTGCCCTGAAACTCTTCCTTGTAGTCATTGTCATTGTCTGTTGGTGCCTTCAATGATCTGAGGCCACGGATGGCTTCCGCTTGCCTGGAAGGTCATTACTATGATGGGTAATTGATAATCCATAAAAATAAATGTCACTTCTTCACCCCCCAGGATTGGTTAGTGTGAACTTATCTGGAACAAAAAGGTCTCTGAAAACATGGTTGAATGAAGGGTATTGAAAAAAGACGGCACCGGATCGGCCTTGGTGGGCCCTGCACCTGATGAGAACTGCCCTTATAATGGAAGAGAGAAGACGTGTATGTCCAGAGTAGAGGGTCTGTGAAGCCAGGCAGATGGAATGGGCATGGTCACCAGGGTTTCTGACTGCTGTCTGTCTGTCAACATCTGGACAAAGCAAGGATAGATGGACTCCAGGAACATTCAGAGGGAAGAGAATCTGCCTACATCTGCTTTTTACTTCTGGTCTCTGGGGCAGTGAGGGAATAGTGTCTTTGGTGGCAACCCTCTCAGCTTGTGGGTAACCTGGGGAGACCAATACGCTCCCTAGCATTTGAGCCCTGGCATGGACTTCTGAGAGGTTCTGTCTGTCTGTCTGTCTGTCTGTCTGTCTGTCTGTCTGTCTGTCTGAGGTTACAGTCCCCCTCCTTTTGATTTTTCTTTTTCTTTTTTTTATTAAACTAATAAAATTTATTTTAAAATATACAACTCTGCATTGATATTTTTTAAAGTCATCAAAATACCTTTTGATTTTTTTTAAACAGAATGTCATGTAGCCCAGGCTAGGATCAAATTTACCTTGTAGCTGAGGATGACTTTGGACTTCTGACCTTTTTTATCCCCATTTCCCAAGTGCTGGGCTTACAGGTGTGCACCATCATGTCCAGTTTTATACAGTTCTGGGGTTTAAACTTAGAGATTCATACACACATGTTAGCCAAATGCTCTACCCACAGAGTTACATCCCTAGACTTCTCTCCGTCGGGCTTCTGACTTCTACATTGGCAATCGAGAAGATATATGATTTTCTATTAGGACAGATTCCATGGCATTAGAGATACAGCCAGCCTGTCTGACTGATACTTCTCTGGGCAGAACTCTGCTGATACGCATGGTAAGAATGCTGACAAGCTCCATCCATTGGAGAACTCACAAAGTAAAGGCTGTGTTCCAAGAGCACCAGGCACACTTCATCCCTTGCCACACCACCGTGGAGAAGGGATCATGATTAGTTCCGTTTATAGATAAGGATAATTGAGTCTACAATAGGTGATGTGATCTGCATCCCATCAGGAGCAGCAGAGCTGTGGTTTGAACTCAAGACCTCTGACTCCAAAGCTTGCATGATTCACCTCGGTCGCCTGCCTTAGTAAGTCCCTAGTATCCCTTTGATTTTTGAGCCTCTTGGTCAGGGCTCCGTGGCAAGAATCCATTTAGCACACGAGTCTCATGAGCGAGGTGATCTGGCTTCCTAGCCCAGAGCAGCGAGATGTGACCCCACTGAGGAGGCTGCAGGAGGAAGTCTTCTGGTGACAGGCAGAGGCTTGCTGGAAAGCCTGCCCAGGGTCCCTGCCTTTGCCAGCTCCAGGGCGACGTTGGTTCCTCTTGCTTCAGCTCTGTGTGCTCGTCAGTAAGCACAATGGACAGACTGAGTTCAATCCATTTTCATCAGCCTCACCAAGTGTGTGTCTGTGGTGGGGAGAGTTACAGAGGGCACATGGATGAAGGGGTGACAGGATCCACGTGCTACTTTTTTTTCAATCAGAACCAGTTAAAACTGAAACAACATTTTGGAACCTAAAGGGGATTTAGAATAAAACTTCAATTACCTTGAAATTTTCCTTCTGAGGGAGGGAAAAAAAAAACCCTTGCTGATAAACAATGGAGTTGTTAAACAAATGGAGTGTTATCATATTAATATTGTCAATACTAGCAAATATTTGCACAGTGTTTTGCAGGCTACCAGACAGACTCATTAATACACCTTTCACTCACTCAGTCACTGGCCACCACATCAGGGGACTGTTTACACCCACAAGCACCGGCGTATCCAAGTAGAAGTGGTTTGAGCACAATGTCTCTCTCTCTCTCTCTCTCTCTCTCTCTCTCTCTCTCTCTCTCTCTCTTTTGTTTTTCGAGACAGGGTTTCTCTGTATAACCCTGGCTGTCCTAGAACTCACTTTGTAGACCAGGCTGGCCTCGAACTCAGAAATCCACCTGCCTCTGCCTCCCAAGTGCTGGGATTAAAGGCGCGCGCCGCTATGCCGAGTTTAGGAGCACATTTCTTGATAGAGCTCCCAGAGTTGGTTACAACAACCTGCGGACCCTTCACTCCCCTTGATGGAAGCAGCGTACCTGTGCTTGCCATTGGCTAAGTTCTCTGATGTCCTCAGTGCCTTCAATATCCAAGAGCAGGATGAAACACCCAAGCCGCTCCCCTCATGAGCCTTCTTTGGAAACCCTTCCCAGGAGCCTCAGCTGTTTCCCTCTATAGTCCATTGGCTGAAAATGAGTCACATGTCCAATTCTGTGTGTTCCAAGTGTTTTGATCCAGAAGTTTAATTGCCCACCTGAATTGGGCTCTGAGAGCAAAAAGGGGGTGCAGAATGGTGGTTGGGGGAGAGTGCATTGTCTCTTCCTTCTGCAGACCTGTTCCCTGTGCTGTGTCCTGACTACAAAGGAGGCACGGATACGGGGCGATAGCTCGGCTGTAAGAGCACTTGCTGAAGACCTCAGGTAGAATCCCAGCACCTATGTAAAAGCTAAGTGTAGCTAGGAACTTACATGTAAACCAGTGCTGTGCTCTGTGTATGTGTATGTGTATGTGTATGTGCATGTGCATGTGCATGTGCATGTGCATGTGTATGTGTATGTGTGTGTGTGTGTGTACATGCACGTGCGTATGAGTGTGTGCATGTATGCATGTGTGCATGTATGTGTGAGTGTGTGTGTGTGCATGTGACAAAGACTGGATCCTCCACCATCACTCAAGGTTTAATGAGATACCCTGTCTGTTCCTAGGGAATAAGGTAAAGAGTGGTGGATCAGAAAACCTGACAGTTGTGGGAGTAGGTATGTGTATTCCTCTCAATGCATATGCAGGACACACACATGTATGCTTACACACACACACACACACACACACACACACACACATGCACACACACACAGGTGTGTGGGCATACATGTCTGCATAAATAACTCACATGGGGCTCTGGTGACATCTGGCTTATATTACCTTCACATATGGAGAGGAAAAAATGGCTCTGATTGCTGGGCCCACTTGTCCAAGCCCCCGCAACAACAGTAAATCCACAAGTCCATCCCACAGCATCCCGAAGCCCTGCCCACTACCTCCACACTAGTTGCCTCTTTGCACAGATCTCACGGAAGCACCCCTAAGAAGCACGGCCTGTGCTTTCTCTGGCAGGACACCAAGAGGGCTGTGTTTTATGCCCTGGCAGTCCTGAGCACTGTGGAGTGCCAGGCTGCTCCCCCAGGGTGCAGATGGGAGATGTGCCCCCTCTCTAGCGAGCAGGCAGGCTCCCTACAGATGGACCCCAGATGGTGGCATTAGCTGAGCAGTGGATGGAGCCAGGAGAGGGATGTGGGAAGAGAACAGGGACAAGCTTGGCCAGCCACAGGCTGGATGGAGAAGATGACGAGGTAGAGGGATGGGACCTGGGTGTTTCAGGATTGCTAGCCCGAGATGGTGTGCGTTGAGGTTAGTACTATAGCCCTGACCATGCACCTGCCTCTCTGTGTAGATTGGCCTGGCTCACGGTATAGCAGACACCAGTGCAAACGTAGAATCCATCAGAGCCCCTGAGAGGTGCTGAGTGAGGGGTCAAGGATATGACCTTAAATGTCCCCCAAAGGCCTACTTGCTAAGAGGCTTGGTTTCCAGCCTTGGCACAATGGTGAAGTGGTGGAAACTTCCATAGGCGGGGCCTAGAAAGAAGTTAGGTCATTGGGGGCGTGTCCTTAGAGCAACTATTGGGACCCTAGTGGTGGCTCCCTCTTTCTCCCTCTTTCTCCCACCACTAGCCTAGTCTCTCTCCCCCTCCCTCTCCCCCTCCCTCCTACCTCCCCTCCTGACTGCCTTGGGTGAATGGCTTTACTGCTTTACCACAGGACCCAGCCCAAAGCAATGAGCCCTCTAACTGTGGACCAACCTCTCCATGACTGTTGCCAAAATGAGCCTTTCTTCCTCTCCTTCATGCTGATTTTTCTCAACCCAAAGTAAAATGACTCCAGTCTCATGGGGACTGGAGTGTGAAGGTTGCTTCCCACCCACCCATCCAGACAAGATCATAGGCAGAGAGGGGCGGGGCATGGTCCTAGAGTACGGTGATTCTGCTGGGAAGCCTGGAACAGGGGCTTCTTCCTGGATAAAGATCTGGGTGCCAAGGAGAAGATTCTGTGCACACAGTCTCCCCAAATCCCCTTGTCATCCCCGGAATTAGAAGGCCAGGGCCATGTGCCTCAAAGACCAGCTCTGCACAGCCTGGCTCCTCTGGCTATGTGATCCCGGGCAGTTCTTTCTGTCTCTGGGCTTGATCTCTGTGTATAGCAACCTGGATGCTCCGCCAGAATTCTCTTCCTCTTGGGGGCACACTGGGACCTTGTGTGGACACACTTGCCATGGAATGGATGGGGAGCCAGGGTTGACCTGGCCTCTCTGGGGCTCTGAAGAAGAGCCTCCTTCCGGGGCCTCAGATATGTTTGGATTTTCTCACAACAGAACCACTGAACACTCACTCAGCTCCTGCAGGGTACATGTGTGTTTGTGTGTGGTTCCCCAGGTATGTGTTTTTTCTGTGCAGGTGAATATCTGTCTCTGTCTTTCTCTCTGTATTTTTGTTGCTCATAGGCTGAACTTTAAATACTTCTTGCTTCCCGAAGGCCTTGGTTCCTGAGCCCCGTGCAAGTCCAGCTCCTGCTCTTTATGCTCCTGACTATCTCGTCTCACTCCTCAGTATGGACTGAAAAAGCCCAGCTTCTGGGTCTTCAGGCTTCTCCTGAGAGAAGTGACATTGGGAGAGGACCTCTTGATGGGCTATGGCTTCCTACCTTCTGCTGGTTGGCCTTGCTTCTTCTCTGCTCCCGTCTCAGCACCCTGTCTCCCTGTCCCATCCTCCCCCACTTCTCTGTGAGGTGCTCCTCTCTCCCAGTCTGCCTCTCTTTCCCCTAAACTCTTCTCTCTGTCACTCTCTCCGCCGCCGTCCTGGCCACCAGCACATGCCGACAGCTGCTCCTATGGGAGGTGTGAAGCCGAGCTGGCAGCTGAGTTTCTATAGAGGTTCTGAGCCAGGAGTCCCTGGGGCTGCTCTGCACTGGGGATGGGGGTGGCTGTGTCCTTGAGGGGGGAGAATCCCTGTGAAGGTGAAAAGAGGAAGGGGAAGGAACTTCCATCAGGGGTGGGGCATTGCTAAGAGAAGGCCAAAGCCTATGGGAATTTGGAAGTTAGTATGGGTGAGGAATGCAGTACTGGGTGGAGAGCATGTGCGCATGTGTGTGCAAAGACTAGAACGTCTCGGAAGGAAAGAGCCGGCTGCTCTAGGGCTCATCGTGCCTCCTCTATCCCAGCATGGTCCCAGGCATCCACACAGAGCCACAGCAGAGAGCCTGGCTGCAGGAGATCTGGAAGGGTCCTCTGCCTTGGTGCCTGGGGTCCAGAGTGCATCTCTGCCCCACTGAGGATGGTGGGGAACTGTGGAGGAAGGAGAGAAGCAGGGAGGAGGAGCCAGTATCCTCCAAGGCCGTAGAGCTGCTCAACCAGGGAAGCGATCTGAAGATCCAGGTCCTCAGAGTCTCCATGTACCCTGTAGGCCAGGAGCTCACAGTCCACTCTGCGTCCAGAAGTTAGTGTCTCCTCGAAAGAGCAAACAAGGTACCAACTCCTATCATCTCTCAAAGCCCTCATCAGATGTCACCTTGTTATGGACATGCTTCATGACTCCATCTTCAAGGGCATGCCCCTGCCTCATACCTACTTCTGTTATAGCACCACATTCCAACTGGGCCCCCGTAATGTCTGTGCACCTATGGGCCTTCCTCATGACACTTGGAGTTCCCTAAGGGGAGGGGGAATATATGATTTATTTCTCTGGTGTCCAGCATGGGGGACCTGGAGTGGGTTTCTGAGTCCGGCTCAGATCTTGGTGGCTTTGTAGGACAAAATCCAGCATTCAGCTTAGTGGTCCTCTGTGCATACCCTAGGGTGGGTCAGGTTGGCTAAGGATGCAGCTGCCTCTTCCTGGATCCAGGGCTTGGCCAGGAGGCACACAAGCACCAGATAAGGGGATGCTTTGTGTACAGCTGGCCTTGGGACAATGAGATAGAAACAATATGAAGATGTCCCAGTGGCCCCTGCCGTTAGACCAGAGGGAAAATATGACCCAAGGAGGGCGTGTCTCCCCACCTTCCACTGGCTTGTTGCCAGCAGTCTGATCATGTGTCTGTCTGTCCCTTCTTTAATTCTGCTAAAAAGCAATTCCTCCACCCCCAGTCCCGTGTCTAATGAACTTGACATTCAGAGAAAATGTCTTCAGAAAAGGTCACGAGAGGGAGGTGGTATCTCCCTGACAGCACCTGCCCTTCCCGCTCCAGCTTTCTCCTTCAAGACGAGGGACCAGGACTCTTGTCCCTCGAGACGCCCACACCCTCCACCTGCCACCAGTCATCACCTCCAGGGACTCTCCTCAGCCTCTCAATCTGCCTCCCTTCCCTCATTTCCATGTTGTTATCTCCATTGGCCACCAAGGACAAAGGACTTGGTTCCCAGCTCTACCATGAGGAGGTGGGTGGCAAACCTTGGGGACAGCAACTCCGACATTACCAAGGAAGGTATCTGTGCAGATAGGGAGAAAGGGAAGATTTTAACCCTGGGGCTTAAACCCGATAGCGCAAGCATGGAAGGTTGGCCTCGACCTTGAGAAATCAGTGAGTCACTCAAGAGCTTGAGCAGAAGATGCAGTCAAAGATAGTTTGTTAGACATTTCTGACAGAAGAATGGATGGGGTGCACATGCATACAGGTGAGAGGCTCAGTTGGCAAGGGGCAGGCAGAAAGAGGGAGTGGGAGCCATCCACTGGCTTTCCAGAGCTAAGTAGGCAAGCTGGGGTGGGGAGAGAACAATAGTCACACTCACTGGTTGTAGCATACTGTATTGTTCTGTCTGCAGTGCTCCTGGGATGGAGGTATGCAGTGGGCTACTAGGAAGGGCATCCAAGGCTCAGGACACAATACTGTGCAAGGGCAGGTAGACTTGGCTATCATCTGTAGCGGACGTAGATTGCTGAACCAGGAAATGGTGTGGATGCAGTTTCCAAGGACAGGGTGAAGACTGAGCAGACCAGAATACCAGGGTTCGTTGAAGATGCTGGTACTGAAAGCTAGAGGCCACATAGAGTCTGAACAGAAACAGAGGACTTCTAGAGAGAGTGGCTGGCTGGCCAGCACCTGCCCTCCTTGTTTGACACTCAATAAGGATGCATTACCCACTCAGGGCACAGCAGAGCCTTTACCCAGTCCTGAAGATCATGTGTTTCACCCACGAAGGCTTGCCTGCAGCTAGACTTGCCCAGTGATCATGCACAGGAGCACCCAGGACTGGGGCCTGGTGGGGGGCCTCCCCACCATGTAAAGCACCCATCCTGGATATGCCTCAGTGGACTGCATGCCTATAGGGCCCACCCCTCACCCTTCGGATGATCACTATTTACAAACCTCAGGTCTTTGGGGGGAAAGACATGTCATGTTCCTCTAAAGTGGAAGCTAAAGGTGATCTCTTCCATGGTATGGACTTGGCACATAGCAGTGAGACAGTGATCCTGTTTGCCCCACTGGAGGGTGGAGTGCTCCCCAGGATATGGGAGAAGAACTAGGAAGAGGCTTTGGGAGATGGGAGATGAGCAGTGGTGGCTGTAACTGAGGCCTGAGAGGTTCTGTTGAGTGTTCAGTGACATGCCAGGTTGTTGTCTCTCTCGGGACTCTAAACCCTTTAGTGATGCTTTTTCCTAAGGAGCAGTGTAGTGTCCATGGGTGCTTTGAGAAACCAAGGCAATGGAGGAGCACAGGGCAGAGAGAAAGTTCTAGTTGCAGACATGAGCAAGTTCAACCGAGGAAGAAAACCCATACAGGTCACACTGAAGAGAACTACGGTTTCTGGGCCTTGTTGAGATAGTGGGGGGGGGGAGGATTTGGGCCATATGGGAGAAATACGTGGTGGGATCATTTTATTCAACAGTAAAGAGGGGTGACTCTCACGCTGGGGAGATTGCTCAGTGGGCAAGTGTCTGCTGAGCGAGCATAAGGATCCGTGTAAGAGCAGGTGTCCTGCTGCATCTGTAACCCCAGCACTGGGACCAGCCACACTAGTGGAATCAGTGAGCTCAGGTTCACGGAGAGATACTATCTCAAAGATCAAGGTGGAGAGCAGCTAAGGATGTCAGTCTCTGGCCTCTCCACACTCATGTACACAAGTACACATGCACCTGCACACACACACACATACACACACACATACACACACACACCACACTACTTATACACACCCCCTACACACACACTACACACACACACACCTCTCATACACACACCCCACACCACATACACACACATACCACTCACACACACACCACACCATATACACACACTCATACACATATACCACTCATACACACAGACATCACTCATATATACCACACACACACACACACACACACCTGTGCTGTGAGAACAGTCAATGTCTGGCTCCCACTGCTGGCCTGGGAGTGGGAGAGAAACCACTTCTGAGGGGATTCTCTGGGCTAAGCCAGACACTGCTAAAGGGATGGGAACATGGTCTCCAAAACGGGATCTGCAATTAGGCGCTACCCAGCCTGGCCCCTGGAGTCCCTCCAGGGTTCCTGTTCCTTCATTGAGCAGGGGACCCCTGAGCAGTCTACCTATTCCTTTGGCCAATTTCCTGGGTAACTTTTCCAGGGCCTTCCAAACCTCAGATTGCTAAGAGCATTTAATTTCTCATTAGCATGATCGTCAAGTTGCTAAATGATCTGGAAAGAACTGGTTGTTTGTTTGTTTGTTTGTTTTTGTTGTTGTTTTCTTTTGCTTTTTATCTCTCTGTGATGTGGCTGGAATATTTTTCTTTCCATCACAGGACCTTTGTATCCCGAACCCGCGGGACTCAGTTCTCTCAGGTGGGAGCTGTTAAAGGCCTGGTTTCTATCAGCCCGGTTTCCCACACCTTTGCATAGGCTGCTCCTCCCTCCGGTCAGAATGCAGTCCCAACACCCTTCTAGCCAATTCCCACCCAATATTCAGGCCTCAGTGGGTATGGCTTACCAAGAAACCACGACTCAATTCCAGATTCCTTTCTCACAGGGCTGGATTCTTTTCCTTCAAATCTCCACCTAAGGGATCATGTGAACAGGTCTGTGTGACTCAGTGGACCATGTCAAGGCTAGGTCAGAGTTATTCCATTCCACAGCCAGCATTGGGGCAATGGGCCCAGATGATTTGTTTGCTAGATATCTTCTGAAGTAAACAAAACTGTTCTTGTTTCCCAGAGGAAACAGATGATCCCACCTATGGGTTCTAGGATTAATGGGGTCCTCACCTCTTGGCTTGCACCCTACCCCCATAGTTGTCACACAGGAATGACAGTGGGAAGGTATTACCGAGACAAGCAGAACCTGGGACAGTCTTAAGAGACTGTGAGCCTTCCTCTCTGCAGCATTCCTCTAAGCTTTCAGATCTAACCACCCAGGCACACAGTGAATCTCTGGGAGGAGGGGGCTGCCCTGAGGGCCCCGGATGCATTTATCTTGGGACTTATTGATTTTTGCAGAGCAAAAGCAGGTGTTGTGTTTATAGGTAATTCTTAGGGGGAAATGCTGACCTACAGAATAAAAGTCGGAGTGTTTTAGCTCTGTGTCTACGTAGGTGAAGACTGGCACTGGGCACCTCTCTGCTTCTGTGTGTTCATGCTTGGATCCAGCCTCCCACTGAAGCATCCAATCACCTTTTGTTTCAGCCCCTCTTTTGAGATGTCAGTCCTGTTATTGGCTGAACGCCTAGCAATTCCTTGAGGCTTTGACCAAAGTTGCTTCTCCCGTGAGGTTCTCTTTGATCCTTTGGAGTTCCTGGAGCCTTGAAGTGAAGTTTTCCTATTAGGACGTGGCCACAGTGTGGCTGGCACATCTCCTTCTGCTTTCCTGTAAACTCTCCAGTCAATGGAGTGTCTTCTTCGTGGTCAGATCTCCCGTGATTAACAGGACTGAAGCAGTCATATGCTGGGTCGTGACACAAAGAGGAGTGTGTATAGAAAGGCTTCCATTCGTAAAACCAACAGTAATGGCAGGGAGGCATCCTCTCCTGCTCAGCTTGTAGTAAAAACCTCTGCCTCTCTCCATATGGGCCCTATGCTCCTGCATCCTGACAGCGGGGAGGTGGTATCTGACACAGGGGCGGGGAGGTGGTATCTGACACAGGGGCGGGGAGATGGTATCTGACACAGGGGCGGGGAGGTGGTATCTGACACAGGGGCGGGGAGATGGTATCTGACACAGGGGCGGGGAGGTGGTATCTGACACAGTGCATGTGCAGCTTTGGCGTCTTTAAACTCCAAGATCTTTGGCTTTCTTCTTCTCATCATTACAGAGTGTATGAGCTTGATGTGATAGTCTGCAACCTGCAGCCCCAGTACTCAGGAGGGTGAGAAAGGAGAGTTTCAAGTTCAAAACCAACCTCAACTATATAACAAAACTCTGTTTCAGAGGGAAAAAAAATTTTTTTTGAGGCAAGGTCTCACTATATAGTCCAAGCTGGCCTTGAACTCAGAGATCAGTCTATCTCTGCCTACCTATATATGAGGGGATGAGAGATGGGGTAGAAATGGGGACCACGGGGGTAGGTGCTGCATATAGTATGTGCTCTAATCAAGGTCATTGCCCAGATTTCACAGGCCAATTCCTGGCTTTTCTCACACTCAGCCTCTCCCAACACCTCTTTTCCCCTTGGTTTCCAAGACCCACATTGTAGCTAACAGATGGCTTCTCTTCTCCACTGTAATGTCTCTGAACGCTGGGGTGGGGGGTATCTCTTGGTCCTGGATCACTTCCTCTCTAGGACACTCCACATAACTCCCCTCTTCCAGGATGATGCCTCTCACCTGCACCTGAACACATCTGGCCATATCTCTCTCCATATGTTCCCAGAGAGGATCTAATAGGCTTCAAGTCCAGCAAGGCCAAAGCAGATCTCTGACTTTGCTCTCCCTGTCACCTTTTCTCATTTCAGAGAAGGAAGCATTTCTCCCTTTGTGCTCAAACTGAAAAGCCCTTTGGCACGTCACTACATCAGGCACCGCTGTAAGTCAGCCTCCTGAATAGAGCCAGAGTCTGCCCTTAGTGCCATCATTTCTGACAGCGTGCCACCACAGCCTCTCAAGGGGACGTCATAAAGCATCTTCGCTGACCTCTTAGCCCTCACTAGCCTCCATCATCCTCCCAAAGGTCACAGACTGAATGAGAATCATGGGACAGACCTGGCTGTACACCCCAACTTCCATTTGACCTTGAAGCAATCGACTTACCTTGAAGATCAGGGTACCCAAGGTCTTCCTTGTTCTGCTTGGATAGATTTGGTGAAGTTTCTAGGGTAGATCTGAGTTTGAGTTCACAAGGAAGCCACAGACTCAGGAACTCCACAGGAGAAATGTATTTGGAAAACTCAAAGGGTTAAACTCAGTGCCCATTATGATCAGACGTAGTAAATGTCAACTCTGCCTTAGATGAGTTACGTAGCTGATGATTTGATGCGGGGTGATTAAGTGGCTTCACTCAAAGTCACAGCCACAGGGTCAACATCTTCAACCTTGGCTCCTATACTCCAGACAAGCCCCACGCTTTTCGTTTTGCATGGCTAGATCCACAAAGAGCAGAACCCTGCCTGTGCAGGGAGTATCCTTTAGCAGGGAGCCTTGGACTTGGAGTTGGACGGGGACTTGGACCTGAGCTCCTTCTGCACATAAAGAACTTGTCTCTCCACAAGCTGCTGAATTTCTTTCTTGGTCTTGAAAAGTTGGCGGAGAGGGTAGCCGCTACCTCACCAGGTGGTGTGAAATCAAGTACAGTATTATGTGCTAAAGTGCTCTGAAAACAAGAAGCACACGCAAGGCTCTACCTTACCACTGTGCTTGTGGGACACAGGCCCAGAGAGGCTGTGCTGTTCAAGGGGGCTCAGTCGTGCCCCATTGGGGGACCCCTTTGCACCCAGAATTGCTGCATGTTCTTGTGGCTCTTATTTTCTTCATTTGTTTTCTCCCCAGACTCCCCCTCAGGGCTCTGTCTCTATGTCCAACTACTCCAGCCTCCTGGGAAACCTGTTTAAATATTCTCACTTGGAGGAAAATCTCTGTTAGGCAACTCCCATTATATATTACTATTATTCTCACCCTAGGGAAGACAGGGGAACTCTCAGCCTACATGTAAGACAAAGTTGGTTTTTTGTTTTCTTTTGTTGTTTGTTTGCTTTTATGCACTCTTATATCTGGAGATAAAAATTTCTATTGAGACTATTCTGTAAGATTTCCTCCTTCCTTCCTTCCTTCCTTCCTTCCTTCCTTCCTTCCTTCCTTCCTTCCTTCCTTCCTTCCTTCCTCCCTTCCTTCCTCCCCCTCTTATTTCTCTCTCTCTCTTTCTTTCTTTCTTTCTTTCTTTCTTTCTTTCTTTCTTTCTTTCTTTCTTTCTTTCTTTCTTTCTTTCTTTCTTTCGTGTTTTCCAAACAGGTCTCTCTGTAGTATCGGCTGTCCTGGAACTCTCTTCGTAGACCAGGCTGGCCTCGAACTCACAGAAATCCATCCATCTGCCTCTGCCTCCCAAGTGCTGGATGCACCACCAATTCTGGTCCTTGTAATGCAGCTCCCAATCTGTCCTAGGACTGTGAGGCTGACACAGTGACTACCTGTGATCAGTAGGGAGCGGCATAGAGCAGAAGAGAGAGTCACAAGGGGCTAGTGGAGGTGAGGTGCTGCACCCTATGTGGGTGTGGGTTGGGTGGAAGGGTATGGTCACTCAGTCCAGGTTACATCCTCTACACCTGGCTGGGTTAGATAGCAAAGGTGAGGGAATTGCTTCTCTAGGGCCGATGGAGAGAACGGGTATGGAGCTGTGAAACTGACAGTGGGTACAAGCAACGGAGACTCGGTTCAAGGCAATTAAGGCGAACTGATGGTACTGGCTCAAAGTATGCGCTCAGGATGGCTCCATCCTCCCTGGGTTGGCAGTTTTCCTTTCTTCCTGCAGATCTGCTCCTTCTAGGACCTCAGCCATGACCTCCGAGCCAAGGTGGTTTCTGGATGCTGTGTTCCCTGATTCCTTGTCTTTCTCAAGTCTTACCTGGATGACCCTCAGGAAAAGACATTTCATTGTCCTGGTTCCTCCAGTGGCCAAGAGTTCTGTGGCCTCTGGCAGCCATGACTGTGTCTTCTCCCAGTGTAGTAATAGCCAGGGACACAATGGGCAGATTCAATAACACACACACACACACACACACACACACACACACACACACACATCTATACAGCCTATAGCAGAGTGACCCTTTCCCTTTGGCACAAAGGGCTCACTTCTCAGGGCTCTCCCACCCCAGTCTGCCTCCCTGGAGGACCATAGCTTCTCTCCTCATCTTAGACTTTTGCTTTCTGGCCTTTGCCCTGTGAAGACAGGCCTGAGTGTGAGGCCGTTATAAAATAAGTCTGCTCTGTGGGTAGCGGACGAGAGGGTTCTGAGCTCCTTGGGAAGTTTCAATTAGAGACAGCAAATGAGAGATCACGGCAAGCATTTTGCTGGAGACACCGTAGAAAGTGATTCACTCTGTGTCTGACATTTCCCCAAAGCCTGAGAGCTAAGCAGAGGCTGCCTATACTGCAATAAATGTCATTGTTTGAGTGTTATTAGTGGTGACTTCTGACCTGTGAGGTCACCTGGTGAATCACAGACAGCAGGGGGATTATGGAGGCCTTAGGAACCTGCGTAGTGTCCTGGAGTCGCATGAAGAACCCTGAGGTCCTCTAGAGGGGGAGGCAGTAGGGATGGGAGGTGGTGCCACATTCCTTTGGGAGTAGGATCTGCCTAAGTCTGGTGGGGATGGAGACACATGTCCCTTGAGGGGGGGGCAGGACAGAGACAGCTTGTGAGGACAGAGAGAAGGTGGCTGATAGCTTGCCCAGAGGATGGAGTCCCAGACAGAAGACTGAGCCGGGTCAGACTTTTTGACCCCCTATAGGGGATTCAAGGAAGTTCTGTGAAGCGAGGTCCTGAAATTCCTGTACTAATGATTTCCCCACGAGCAAATGGTTATATGGTGATGCTTTCTGTGGATGTCTGCATTCCTCTTCCGGCATCTTCTGTACACCCAGAGCGTCTGGTCTGCATTTGCATAAGGGACATCCCCCTATTGGAAGGACCACAGGCACCTCAGTCACCCCAGAGTGTGAGCCGCTAGTCTGTCATCTAGGCTCTGTTGCCCGAGTGTATGGCATTTCTCCCAAATCATGCAAATCAAAAACATGAGCATCACCTTCAACTTCCATGACCGCCCACATCTGATCAATCTTCCAGTCCCCAGGTCTTACTGTCCTTCAAATACTTCTGGTATAGGTCTTGCCCCATGCCAGAAAAACCAGACCATGCTTCCTCCCAGAAGGTGACAGGGGCTCTCCACACACCGGCCTGTGATGGAGACAATGAGAGACACACCCATTGAGGGAAGGTGGCTGTCGCTGCACTCCTCTGGAGAGGGAAAGTGGGCATGGAACAGAACTGTTGACAGACTCCAGGCTGCTATATTAGGAAGATTTGACAACACACACAAGGAGAGAGTGAGGGCGCGTTGACGGCTGGTGAGAGGCGCGGGGGACGGCTGGGGACGTGTCGCTGCCACCCACGCAGGAGGAAGTTGGGAACATATTGCTTGGGACTGGTGCCAGCCTCCTGAAGAGCCATCCGCTTTCCTTCCCTCTCTCGTGTCTCTGGCACTTGCTGAGCAACTGAGGAAGGGGCTGCCTGGTACAGCCAGGTTAGCAGAGGACACTGAGAGGAGAGCCGGACTGTGTACAGCGAAATCTTCCTACCAGTCAGGATAACTGAGCCCATCCCTCTTGGTCCCCTCCATCCCATCCCGTCCTGTCCTCTCCCGTCCTGTCCCATCCCATCACACACATTCAATTCTATCCCAATCAATCCTTAAGTAATATCCTCCCAGCTGGGCAGTGGTGGTGCACACCTTTAATCCCAGCCCTTGGAAGGCAGAGGCAGGCGGATTTCTGAGTTTGAGGCCAGCCTGGTCTACAGAGTGAGTTCCAGGACAACCAGGGCTACACAGAGAAACTCTGTCTCAACACCCCCTCCCCCAAAAATTTTCTCCCACATATTTATATTTTGATCTCACACACCACCTATGCCATCTCCCTTCCTGTCTCGAGACACCCTCCCCCCCCACTGTCTTATCCTTCCTGCATTTATCACCCCAGTATTTTTCTTCCAATTTGGTTCATCACCTCACCTTGAAGGGACAGGAAACAAGAGTGAGTTTGGATATTTACCTCCGATGCCTGGGATGGTGACTAATCACACTCTTCCCACTAAGCTCGAGCAGAACCAGCTGAGCAGCAGACACAGAAGCTGAGCAGATGGAGGCCAGGCTATCGCCCGTGCTTCTGACGAGTCGTGAAGGGTGAGGCCTGGAAATGCGGCCTCTCTGGGCCCAAAGACCTTCTCCTTTCTCCTCTTTTACCTTCTAGGCAGAGGCAGGATGGGACAGCTGTGGGTCTCTCCCCTGGGAACAGCTCAAGGCTTCAAACCCACACTCTGGGACTTTCTCCTCAGTCTCCTCTCAGATGAATCACTCCTTTTGGAGTCAGCAGGGTTATTTTAATTCCATACCTCGGGGAATAGGGTGCATTTCTGGTACCGGTATACAGTAAGACCTGCTGTGAATTAACCTGGAAGTGATTGCTTTGTGCAAGTCCACTTCCTCTGTTATGAGATCAGGAGAAATAGAGACCCTTGATTAGACATTCTCATCACTGATTAGGTCTTAGGAAGAAGTAAGGAAAGGAGAAATAGCTTCCATTTAAGGTGCTTGATGTAAGAGCTCAGTTCATTGAATGAGAATTGAACCTGTCATCTTTAACTTCTCCAGGTACCCAGAGGCTCCTGCAACACTTGATTCACTCTGAGTATCTCCTGGAGTCCTCTTGACATGGAGTCCCTGTTCCCAGAGGATCTGTTGTCTTCTGGAGGCAAGGGTTATGGGGGACCATGGCAGATCCTGACATCTATAGGGTATCTATGGGGAGAGGCCCTTGGTGAGCTCCTCCCCTACTTCCTGGGCTTGTTTACCTCTTTGCCTCCACTCCCTAGCTCCTGTATGACACCTCTGCCCACCACACTAGCTTTGCATGCCTCACTCCACCCCCATTCTGGCTGGGACCAGGCTGGGTTTGCCCACTCACTCATTCTCTGGAAAATGGCTGTTTTGCTGGGTTGGCTGTCATGACCTTTGTGACCAGACAGCTCATGGTTCTCAGTGCTTCTCAAAGGACAAGGGGGCCTTTAAATGCCTGAGGGAAAGCCTAGCTATTCCTGAGTTCTAGGGAGAACGTCAGGAGCTATTATTCAATGTGTTCATGTGTGTGTATTGTATGTGCACCTGTGTGGGTGGGTGGGGTGGGGGGTACAGTCTGAAGGCCTCAGAGCAGCTCTATGATAACATCTGGAAACTTCTGGCCATGAGGGGAGACTTCTGCATATTAGCTCAGATATCCACTCGTGTCTCATCATTGACCACTTGTAATCAGGAGCACGCTCCTTGGGCTGGCTCTGTGGCTCTGTACATTGGGTGCCTGAGGCGTGTGTGTGATTCCCTGCTGTGGTGATAAGTGAACGGCTGTCACTGTTATCACCAAGGACAGTTCCCACCAGTTATCACACTTCACCGACAAGCTCCAGCAAGGACAGGACTTCTAGCAGGAGATGCCCTAGAAAGTGAAGGTGAGAAACTCTCTGCCCACTAAGTCCCATCCCAAGAAATTCAATAACTATTGATAGAAGGTATATCATAGTGAGAAAAAGACTCATGCAGAGAGTGCTGCCTAGTGGTAGGAGTTTGTGCTGGCTAGTTTTATACCAACTTGACACATGCTAGAGTCATTAGAGAGGAAGGAACCTCAATAGAGAAAATGCCTCCACAAGACTGGGCTGTAGACAAGCCTATAGAGGATTTTCTTTTTCTCCTCTTCTTCTTTCTCCTCTTCTTCCTCCTCTTCCTCATCCTCTTCCTCCTCTCCTTTCTCCTCTTCCTCCTCTTCTTTTTTTTTTTCCTTTGAGATGGGGATTCTCAGTGTAGTCCTGGCTGTCCTAGCACTCACTCTGTAGACCAGGCTGACCTCAAACTCACATAGATCCCCCTGCCTCTGCTTGTGTTGGGATCAAAGTGTGAGCACTAGCATTAAAGGATGAAAGATGTATACCACCACCAACTGGACAGGAAATTTTCTTAATTAATGATTGATGGGGAGGACCCAACATACTGTGGGTAGGACCGCCCCTGGGATGGTGGTTCTGGGTTTTATAAGAAAGCAGGCTGAGCAAGCCATGGGGAGCCAGCCAGTAAGCAGCACTCCTCCATGGCTTCTTCAAAGTTCCTGCCTCCATGTTCCTGCCCTGTTTGACTTCCTGTCCTGACTTCATTGATGAGGAAATGCAAACCGAATAAACCCTTTCCTCCCCAGGTGGCTTTTGGTCACGGTGTTTTATCATAGCAATAGTAACCATAACTAAGATAGAGGTCTAGGGTACATGGTGGCACACTTGAGGATCTAGGGGAATGGGTTTGCTGACCCTTAGGCAGTTTAAGCAAGAGAGTTGAAAAGCCCAACCTGGTCAACTGAGCCTCTCTAAACACGGGCAAAGGAAGTCTCAAAGAGGACCATTTAAGGTAGTTTTGGACATCCCAGAGATGAGATCTGTGCTTCCAGATTCCTCCGAGTCCAGAGGTCTTGAATGGCCAGCTAAGGCATTGGATTTGACCCTCAGCCCCAGAAAGCCACTGATACCTTCAGAGTGCGGCAGTCCAACATTGAGATAACTGTGGGCGGCAGCCCCAGCTTTTAAATCTTGTTTCCTCTGAATGGTGATACAGGCAAACCCGGGTCTGCTGGGTGTTGGGCTGAAATGGAGGCTCTCTAGACTAGGTCAGACCACTAGCCTGCATGTGGATGTCAGAGTCACCTAGAGAGAGCCGAACAGAAGAAAGCCAACCCAGCTTTGGTCTCTGACCCCCATTCCCCGAAGGTGATTCCCTTCAGCCCGTGGGACCCTCTTGGCTCTGCAGGGAAACCCAAATTGCCTTGGGAGGTGGAGTCTGAGACCTGGCTTTTCCTAAGAATACATGAAATGTGGGCCGGGCGTGGTGGCGCACGCCTTTAATCCCAGCACTCAGGAGGCAGAGGCAGGCGGATTTCTGAGTTCGAGGCCAGCCTGGTCTACAAAGTGAGTTCCAGGACAGCCAGGACTATACAGAGAAACCCTGTCTCGAAAAACAAACAAACAAACAAAAAAAGAATACATGAAATGTAATTTGCCATAGTTCTATTTTCCCAGGCCCTTGGATGAGGGCAGAGATGGGAGACTACGTGCCCAGCCTCCCATCCTGAACTCATGATTCCAGAATCACACTGCTCTAACCAGTTGGAAGCAGACACTCAGGCCAATCATAATGATAAAGCCACGCTGCCACCACCATTGGCCATGGCTTGTTCAGCCATCGCTGTCCCTAGTATGTCATTAAAACTCAATGCTAATATCCCCTATATCCATCACCATGCTCATTAGCATCCTGGACTTGCCTGCCGCCACCTCTCTTGGGTGGGAGTGGGAGATGGGTTCCCTGGCTTGACTGCTCTTCCCAAAGAGGGTGGGGGACTGAAGGGGACAGGCCAGCTTGTTAAATCTAATTACCTGGCTGCAGAAGGCAGCCATAGCTCTTCAGAGAACCAGATCAACCCACCTTAATCCTCTGACTGCCTTTCCACCATAACGAGGGGCCGCCACCAGCTGCCGCAGCTAGATGGGCCTGGGTTTAATTGCTACCAAAATGTCAGCCCTTTCAAACCCACGGTATTTCATCACTTACCTTTAAAGAAGAGGGGAGAAAAAAAATCAATTTGGACCGTGAGTTCGGCAGCAAAGCCGGCAGAAAGGGCTGCCCAGTCCTTCAGGGGAGCTGTTCTTTTCATTAAAATAGCTATTTTTAAAACTCTCTCCCCCCTCTCTCTCTTTAACACAAGATGAAAAATCCCAGCTACAAGAAGAAACCCTTTCAAGAGGGAATAATAATATAAAAAAAAAGAGTTTAAAAAAGCCCACTTCTAAAATGGGTCCCTTTTTTCCCCCTCTCAAAGGTTAAAAAAAGGAAAAAGAGAAAGGTTTTATTCTCAAAGGGCTCTTACACGTGTGATCTCATGTCACCACAGATGCGTGGGGTGGTGGGGAGGGCAGATGTCACCATCCCCATTCTATGGATGAAGGGCGGGGGCCTGAGAGGCCAAAGACCCAACTTGGTATGGGTGGAGTGCTCATCTGGTTAGAGGGCTGGACAAAGGATGGTGATGTCTGCTGCCCTGATTGGTCTCCTCTTCTGGCACCCTGTAACCAGACTCTAAATGACACCCTCCTCTTCCTTCTCCTCCCCCTCCTCCCTCCCCTCCTACTCTTCTTCCCCCTCCTCCCCAGTCGAAGCTATTTACTCATTAACTCAGGAAGGCAATAAAGATGGGGGGCGGGCATTAAAAAGTGAAAACCAACCCACAGAGGCTCATTGGAGTTGAACACTCATTTAATTCTCCGTGAGATCACAGCCATCCTTTCTTCCCCGGGGAGACTTTTTCCTCTTTTCCTCAGAAGAAAGGAATATAATTCTTTTGGAGATTACATTCCAAGGAAACTGGTTTCTTAAGCTCCTGCCTTAAGAGGCGTTCCGAAGTCAGCAGGCTAATTAACCCCATTGTTTAGAATTAATCACTTCAGGAATATTGGGAGTCAACAAGAAATGTATCAATTGGGCTCTTAATAACCCCAAAGAAATGCCTCAGTATAAAGGCACACGAGACAGACTTTTCAAAACATTACCACCAGCCACCAACTTCCTGGGGCTAGGCAGCACATTTGATCCTAATTGACAGTTTATTAGCACCATGCATTGCCATCAGCTGTGACAATTCCCTCACCTTGCCTGCTGAAATGACAAACTCTTTTATTGACGGGGTAGGGGCTTGGAGGTTATCATGAATGAGGATGGAGAGAAAGGGTCTACTGTATCCTGGTGTACGCTAGAGGCCAATGGATGGGGATGCTCCGTAGCTGCATCTTCCTGTGAGCTGAGGATCAGTTAGGGATGCACACGTAGAAGCTGCTGTCTCCCAGGACCGGTGCTCTGGAGTGCCTGAGGCTGGGAGTCAGTGGGGGTAGAGCTTTGAGAAGTCGCATGGAGTCCATGTTGAGGACCATCTCTAATCCCTCATCCTCAGGATCCTTAGGATTTCTCTTTCCTTTCTTTCCCTCCCTCTCCCCTTTCTTTCTTTCTTTCTTTCTTTCTTTCTTTCTTTCTTTCTTTCTTTCTTTCTTTCTTTCTCTCTCTCTCTCTCTCTCTCTCTCTCTTTCTTTCTTCTTCTTTTTTTTCTGTGACAGGGTCTCCCTGTGTAGGGTTTCCTCTGGATGTATGGAACTTTCTCTGATGACCAGGCTGGCCTGGAACTCAGAGATCCACCAGTCTTTGCCTCTGAGTGCTGGGACTAAAGGTGTGTGCCACCACCACCCAGCTAGGACTTCTGATAATGATTTCGCCCAGAGTCTGAGGTAAATGTCAAGGGCTCTCCTCAGTTCTCCCTAGCAATCTCCAAACACCACTCAGTCTGATGTGGCCTCCAGTCTGTCCTTCCATCTCTGTCTCTGTCTTTCCTTCCTTCTGTCATTGCTAGGGACAATGGTTTTGGTTCAGCTCTGCTAGGTGAGGTGGCGACACACTTTCTGCAGTCACTTTTGTGCAGGCAGAGAGGAGGAGAGCTTTGGAAGGATATGGCCCAGTCCTGGAATGAGCGCTACAGCCGTGGTGCAGCCTCTGAAGATGATGGAGACAGAGGCAACTCAGCCTGTTGCAGACTAAGGGAGGGCAGTGTGACCTCACTTCATCTGTATTACAGTCCCACGGTGGGCAGCTAGTTTGGGCACAGGCCATGAGTGACCTTGGGTGTCTCAGATAATGTATCTAAAACAGGACAACAACACAGTGACTTCTGAAAGGGTTTTTAAAATTATTTTACGTGTATGGCTGTTCTGCCTATATCTATGTCTATCCACTGTGTGCATGCAGTACCGGTGGATGCCAGAAGAGGGCATCAGATTCCCTGGAAGTGGAGCCACAGATCGTTATGAGCTAGGCTGGGAATGCTGGGAACAGAACCCAGGTCCTATGGAAGATCAGCCAGTGCTCTTACTGATGAGTCCAGCCCCATAAAAGGAATGTTTAAACAGGAGACTCCATTAAAGTTCTAAGAGCTGTTCGTGACAGTAGAAGAGCCACATAAGTGCCTAACCGCACACTAATTGAAAAAGAAACCAGAAGAAAGCAGTTGAGTTATTGATTGTTCTCTGTGTGGTGTCACAAAAGGCTCAAGCTGGAAAGCAGTGTGAAAGGAAGAGGGAAGAGGGTCAGACCCTACAGATTGGTAGGGCGCTGCCACATCTGTGTGCCTGCTGGGATCTGACGTCTTAAGGAAAGTCAGGCCACACAGAGTCCCACACACTTCACAGGCCCTCTGTTATCTCATCCTCACAGAGTCTCAGGAGAGGCCCGAAGGTTTGGGCGTGGCTGCTCTCCCAGGTTTCCTATGCTGGGAACTTAGTTAAGAGCACAGCTGTTCTTTCAGCGGACTAAGACTCAGTAGTTCCCAGCACCCACACTGGGCAGCATACAGCCACCTGTACCTCCAGCTCTCGTGCTCCTTCTGGCTTTCTCAGGCTTCTATACAACACACACACACACACACACACACACACACCCCTCACACACACATCAATTAAAGCATTAAGAAATCTTTTAAAACAATCTACAGTAGAAGATATTTGTAAATTATATAGCTCATGCAAATCTAGGATTCTGAATATATAAAGGATTCTTGTAACTCAGCAACAGAAAGAGAACACACTTTTAAAAAAACCGTCACCCCACCTAGGTGTGGAAAAATTCTGCTAATTAAGGTTGATGTCCACTATTAACTAGATAGTATTCTGAGGCTTGGTGCGCAATGGAAGACTCCCTCCATTAGTGGGGCGTCTCCTTCTTTGATCTTCTCAGGGGAATTCATCCCTCCTCCCCCATGCCTCTACCTGTGGAATGTCAGTAGCCTCAGTTAGATTACAGGACCATCTTCCTTTCTTCTGATAAGAACCCATTCAGCTGAGATTCCTGAAATCCTTCCCTATGCTAATGGGACATTTCCATACCTTCAGCCCTCAGCCAATGACCTTTGCCCATCCTAGATGTTCCTACCCTCAGTCCCTCAAAACTTTTTAAAGCCTTGAGTCACCCAAAGTAAAGCTGATCTGCCTCCTTATAGCTGGTGCTGGTGTGGTCATACTCACAGGGCTTCTGAACTCCCCATTTGCCATCATCTCTGCACCCTTTGCCTGCATGGACCTTATCAACTGAAGACCCACGAGGGCTGGGAGAACCACAGTGAGGGCAGCGAGGTGGTGTGAGGCAGCCTGGAGCTTACAAACATGCAGACTTAGTTCCTGAACAGGCTACCGGCCACAAGATCATCGTCATCGCCTTCACCCTACTCCCCATCATCCTCACCTCCACCCAGCTCTAGGCAATGGTGAAAGCCTGAGATGGACTGTTCACTTTCCAGATTAGACCTCCTCAAAGGACCACCTTGGTTCATGATGCTGCTGAGGGCCATGTGTGGGTCAGTGGTCCTGATGTAGCTGGATGCTGGGTCAATGTCTGTGACCTCTGTTACTACCTAATACCAGGCAGGTGTCTGTGGGTCATGCTACCTCCCGCGTCTATACTGATGTGAGTGGCCTGCACTTCCACTGGAGGCCATGGAGATGTCAGTGGTCCAGGCAGCCTCTGAGGGCTATGCCTGGGTCTGTGGTCCCAATGCAGCTGGAAGCCATATTCTTGGTCTGTGTGGTCACCAGAAGCCACTAGGAAGCCAAGACTCGGAGCTCTTGCTGACTCTAAAGAGAAAGAAAGCTACTTTAGCAGTGACATTGATGCCGTCAAACGCACACTTGGGAAAGAAGCTGTCATGGATGGCTTGCTTCTGTGACAACCCCTACCCCCAGCCTAAACTCCACCCCACCAAAAAGTAGCAGGCCAGGCTGGAGCCATCAAACAGAACTCCTACAAGTGGTGATAGGGATGCTGAGGTGTGCCTCTCCACAAGTGATGGCTTCCAGTGCGACTGCAGGTGGAGAAGGGATCGTGCTTTTAGGACGTGGACTGCTGAGAGTTTGACCATGGTTCAGTGAGTTTATGGACAACACAAATTGAACTTTTTTTTTTCTTTTTTAAAAAATGTATTTATTTTATTTGTTGGGGAGAGGTAAAGGACAGACGTGGGAGGACTGGGAAGTAAGTGTGATTGGGGTAAATGATGCAAAATTCCCAAAGAATTAATAAAAATATTTTTTAAAAGGCAAGAAATGAATTTAAATTTTAAATTAATAAAATTGAATTTAAATTTTAAATTAATAAAATTGCATTTAAATTTTAAGTGAATATGTCTCAAAAGGCCAGTGAACTTACAATATCTATATCTATCTATCTATCTATCTATCTATCTATCTATCTATCTACCTACATAAACTTAACACCATTACTCATTAGGAAAAGAAAACTAAAGACCACAGTGAGACCCCACTTGACACCCAGTAGGATGGCTTTCTGAAGAACAAAATGGAGAATACCAAGTGTTGGCACACACGGGAAGATTCTGGAACCCTCACTCGTTCCTGGTGGGGATGGAAAACGGGGCGGTCGATGTGAAAGCTCTTTGGCAGCACTTCACAAAGTTAAACACTGGAACTGCTACCTCTTCCACCAATTCCACTCAGAGATATTTATCCAAGAAAGTTGGAAACATATGTGCCCACAAATCCTGTCCTTGTTCACTGCAGCAGAATATCCCAGTTGTCTGTCCACCAGTGGGTGTGAGATAAACGTGTTATGTGTTATTCCTGTGTGGGGGGTGCTACATGGTCCCAAGAAGGGAGAACATAGTGGTCCATGCCTCGTGATGAGCCTGGAAAAGATAATGCTAAGGGAGACAAACGGTACATAGAAGATCGAATGTGACAAAGCTCCAAACGTATAAAATTGCCTAGGACTGGCAGTGGCATGTAGACAGGAAGGAGATTAGAGGTTGACAGGGGCTAGGAGGAGACAGGAGTTGCATGGGCTAACTGTTGTGGATTGTGGAGATGTTCTGGGGTTAGATGGTGGTGAGAAAACATGAAAAGGGAAAAGTATACAATCTGCAGTGGCAAGCTTTACGCCACATGTGTTTCATTTCCATATTCTCACTTTTCCATCAATATGACAAAATTCCCAATAGAAGCAATGTAAGGGAGGGTCTTAGTCAGGGTCTTATGGCTTCAAAGAGACACCATGACTGAGGCAACTCTTATAAGGGCAGACCTTTCTTTGGAGCTGGCTTACAGTTGCAGAAGTTCGGTCCATTATCATTGCGGCAGGAAGCATGGCAGCGTCCAGGCGGACACAGTGCTGGAGAAGGAGCTGAGAGTTCTACATCTTGATCTGAAGGCAGCCAGGAAGAGAGTAACTCTTCCTCAGTGGCTGCAGCCTGAGCACTAGCAGCCCTCAAAGCCTTCCTACACAGTGGTACGTCTCCTCCAACAAGGCCACGCCTCCTCAGAGTGCCACTTTGGGCCAAGCATATTCAAACCACCACAGGGAGGAAGGACTTGGTTCAGCTCAGAACTCCAAGGGTCTTCAATTCTCCATGTCACACCAGGCACGGAGGGAGGAATGGCTCAGCCTGGGTTGGTGCAGAGTGAGGTGGCCAAACAGGGAGCAGAGAGTGTGACAGGAAGAAGCCAGGGACGACACACTCTTAAGGACACACCCCAGTGACCTACTTCCTCCTCTGAGGCACCGCCTCCGAAAGATTTTACAGCCTCTCAAAGAAAGCAGCAGCCAGGGAGCAAGCACTCAAACACACGAGCCAGCCAGCGGGGGCATTGACAACTCAAGCCATGAATGTTTCAATAAGAAAACACTGCAAGAGCCGGGCGGTGGTGGCACATGCCTTTAATCCCAGCACTCGGGAGGCAGAGGCAGGTAGATTTCTGAGTTCGAGGCCAGCCTGGTCTACAAAGTGAGTTCCAGGACAGCCAGGGCTATACAGAGAAACCCTGTCTCGAAAAACAAAAACAGAAAACACTACAAAAAGAAATTGCAAAGCCGAACATGTCAGTGCCCACCCGGAGCCCCTTGCAGTCTTCCCGTTGTTCCTGAGGCTGCCTGAGCCATTCCTGAGCTGTGTGCCATTTCCCCAGTCTGCCCCAGGCCTCTCCATTCCCCCTCTCTAGATCCCAGACTTTTCTCTTCTTCTTCCTTAAATGACTGTGTCTGTCCACCCCCTCCCCTCCCCCCTGCTGCCGATCTGCACCTTTGCCCAGGCTGTCCCCACTACCCGAAACATTCTGGTTTCACTGTCTGTATCTCTCATAGAAGTTTCCATGGCCTTCCAAACATTTTAGGATGCTTCGAAAGATCATTGATCCTTGCTCTTTCCTTCTGAGCCACCCCTGTTTGTGTGTGTGCACACATAGATGCAAGCACACACACATGCAGACACACACACACATATGCAAGCACACATATATGTACACATGGGGATTATTGATATGTGGCTCTCTTTCCCACTTGTGCCCCAGCCTTACTCACCAACACTAACACCCCCCCCCCCATCCCCAGCTTCTACATGTGCTAACCTTCCCATGCAGATTTAGGAGTCAGTGCTAAGCTGGAGGTTATTCCTCCAGCTCTGATGGATTCATCAGAAATGAGGCTTAACATGTGACAGCTAGGCTGCACCTAGACGGTATCATTGTAATTTCTGCTTGGGACGGAGGCAGGGTCGTGTTCAAGCTGCCCAGGTGCCTTGGTGTGCAGTCAGAGGGGATCGCTACCCATCCAGCACCACTGCCTTGACTCCTAACCACACTGGGCAGGAGGGGCCACTCCACTCAAGCCACCACTGGGGTGGGGGTGGGCATGGGGCGGGGGGGGGGGAGTATGGGCGGGGCCAAGGGCATGGGCGGGGTGGGTTCTGTGCCTCTAAATGTGGCTGTGGCACCTTTTGGGCTGATCTTCACCCAGCTCCTTCCTCCACTGTGATGAATGGAGCACACAGTTCTCTAGTGTTCTTTTTGCATAGTATTGGTTCTATGTGATAAGAAAGGCCCAGATGTTCAGGTTCAGGCACGTCTGAAACTCCAACCTGATTCTGACTGGGCCGAGGTGGGTCTCTTGTGCAGAAGCCAGGGAGGCTCTCACTTCTGTTTCCTGGAGAAGTGAGGAAACTTTGGAAACAGACTGGGTTTGGCTAGGGGATTGAAGTTGTAGGTGTGTGGGAAGGAAGGAGAGATTGGACCTCGTGGCTTGTGCCAGCAATCTTAGCACCTAGCATGCGGAGGCAGAAGGATTGTTGTGAGTTAAGTAAGTGAAACCCCAGTCTCAAACACAAAAGCAGACCAGTGAGATAGCGGGACAGGTGACTGGCTAGGCAGGTGACAGTGAGGTGGCTGGGCAGGCAGAGGCCGTTGTTCAATCCCCAGACCCACACATAAAGGTAGAAGGAGAAAACCAACAATATGGAGTTTATCCTCTGACGCTACAGGTGTAGGGTGTGTGGATTTGTACATGCATGCCTTCCCTCATCATACGCGAATACACACACACACACACACACACACACACACACACACACACCACCACCACCACCATCAACAACAACAACAATAACATTACCACCACCAAAAACAACATCTATAACAACAATAGTAATAAAGTAAAATAACCCACTTCAAGCCAAAACCAACAAAGAAACTATGGAAACAGTGCTGTTTTAACTTTGTGGCATGTTATAGATCAAACTAGGAAGAACTTTATAATGATGACTTTGTAAGTTATACAGAATTGAGAAATATTGCTTTTCCATGTCAAAGGACGTTATTATATCTGTCATCCTTTCCTTCCTCCCTCCCTCTCAGTCTGTCTGTCTCTCTGTCTCTCTCTCTCTCTCTCCCTCCCCCCTCTCTGTTGCTCTGAGGGTAATATGGTGAAAGTTTGGGGGAAGGCCTAAGCTATCCCTTGACACTGCCTCTGGAGAGGTGTCGCCGGTCTTCCCAGGACACTATTACCCTGCTCTGTGGTCTTCGAGTGAGGGAAAACTCGGTTCCTCTTACATATGCACATGGACTTTGCAAGGAGCTGCAGTACGTTTCCGTTCTGCTGCCGACTCCCTGAATGGACTAACCTCTGCTTCTTTCTATCAAATGAGAACGGTAACACAACCTGGGTTTGCAGATATTCAGGGAGTGGACAGGTGGAAAACATTTAGCACTGTGCCTGCACAGAGCACACTCTCAAAAAAGTTCATTAAAACTATCCTTGTGAGGGCTTCTAGGATGGATCTATGGGTAAAGGAGACTGCCGCCAAACATGATAACTGGAGTTCAGTCCTCAGGACCAATATGGCAGAAAATGCCTCCACATTAAACAAACTTAACTGCATGAACTACAAAATGCTTCTCTCTCTGTGTGTCTGTCTCTTTCTCTCTCTTTCTGTCTCTCTGTCTCTCTCTCTCTCTCTTTCTCTCGCTCTCCTAACTATACGAGCTACAACACCTCCCCCCACACCATATGTATATATGCAAGGCCCAGGAAGCACATAACTGGGTCTGCCCCTGAGGCACCACATCATCTTACACACATAATCTCATGAAAAATGGAAGAAAGTTGGGCATTAATATTTAACCTGTGCTCTGCATTGCTGATATTTTATAACATAGGCTTGATTTTGAGATTATTATTATTATTATTATTATTTGGATTTTGAATAACAGGATAGTAACCTTTGTATAAGTGGCTTCCACTTGTTTTATGCATGCATCCCGATGTGCAGCCATCCGGGTAGGCAGCTTGAGCTAGATCTGGGCCATTCCCAGCTCAGACCAGAGGCGTGGGGGTGTGGGAACCTGCCTTAGATCTCTTGCTGATGCCGAGTTCACAGTAACTGTGGATGAAGGCAGCGAGAGCCCAGAGATGTAGAGTGTAATGGGCAAGACTGAGCACAGCCCTCACCAGGGATATCTGGGTCTCTCAATTCCGGTTTTGCCACAGAACAGCCCATGGGGAGGCCATAGGCCCTCGGCAGAATGCATGGCTGGTGCCTAGTACCAGATAGTAAGTTCATTACGCAAGGCTGTCATGACCAACACTTATAGGTTTGAACAGGGTTTTTGTTTTTTCTATCTAGGATCAATAACTGCAAACATCACTAAGTGACACAGCTTCCCCCCCCCAGCCCCCCATACACATGCGCAGAGGCCACACTGCTGCCCAGGTGGAAGGCTGAGGCTCCAGAACAAGGGCCCCTCCCCTCCCCTCAGCTGTTAGTCATCCTCCTGCCCCCAAGCTGTTGGAGAACGTGTGTGTCTTCTTCCCACAGAAACGTTCTATGTCTGGACTACCCCTTGACTGGTGATCAAGATCTCTGGGCCTCAGTTTCCCCTTCAGCATTTTGAGAATAATCATGAGACCTCACTTGTGTTCCTGTGCAGTTTAAAATGAGTCGGGCAGCACAGGGAGACAAACCCCACGTGTTCATGTCCGTTCCTGGCAGCTGGAAAGTCTGATTCCATTGTAGAGAGCAGAATGAGGTCCCCAGAGGCCGGAGGGGTGCGAGATAGGGAGAGGGAGGTCAGGCATAGACTTCGCAGCAATTTATGAAACAGTTTGAAAGAACTAGCTGAGAAGTGCTTGCGCAGCCCCGAGACAAAGTGATAAATGTTCAAGGAGATGAAACACTGATGACCTGATTTGTTCAATATATGTAGTGTGCATGTGTGTGCACCTGTGAGTATGCACCTGTGTGTGTGTGCATGCACACACATTGGTGTGTGCATATGTGCATCTGTGTGTTTGTGTGCACCTGTGTGTTTGTGTGTACCTGTGTGTGCGCATGTGTGTGTGGAGGTCAGAGGTTTCACTGGGTGTCTTCCTCAATCGCACCTCACCTTGCCTTTTGAGACGGAGCTGGAGATCACCAATTTGGAGAGGTCAGTGAGCTCCAGAGATCCTCACTTTTCGCCCACTGGGGTTACAGCTGTGTGCCCACTGCACCCTGATTTTCTATATAGGTAGGTTCTGGGATCCAAACCCACACTTATGCTGTAGGCACTTCGGGGACCACGCCATCCTCCAGTCCCATGTGTATCACATCTGTGCCCTGTAAATATGCACAAGGATTATGTGCCATTAAAATATTCATTAGGAAAACTCTCCTGTCAAACGTTCCCTATGTACTTGACAAGTGTCAGTTATAATTCTGACCAAGTCTTGTGCAAACAGGGGCAGCATTCCCTGCCCTTTTACTCATACCTGAAGTAGTATGCTAAGGCTTGTTCGTCTGCATCATCCAAGAGCCTGTGGCAGGCACCTAAATGGTGGCAACTTCTCAACCAGGCTTGTAGGGTTGAGACTGTGAGTCCTGCTCTGGAGAGGGAAACTGCTCCAGTAGGGGGCCTAAGCCACATGGGTTGCTGGGGCTGGAGCTGGGCTTTTCTCTAGATAGCCTGTTCTTTCCATCAGAAGCATAGCTGAAGCCTTTCCAGCTCAGAGCCGGCTCAACCCTGCCACCACATTCCTCACTGCCAGAGCTCCCTGCTCACATCTGGGAAAATGGCCTTGCCAGGGCCATTTCTGTTCCAGGACCTAGATGACAATTCTATAGTTACAAGATAGTGATGCTTTGGGGTGGGACACTGGCCAGGGAACAGGAAAGTGCAAGGGAGGCCCTTCTTTGGGGGATGGCAGCAGCTCCTTGTATGAGAAGGTAAGTCATGGGAAAAAGTGTAGATTCAGAGCCCAAGGAGGTCTGTGAGGGACATTCCTGGCTGTGTTCCTATTATTATTATTTCTTTCTAGAATGTTGTACAAATAGGATCAGCAGATTGGAGTCTTGAGATTGAAGTATTTCGGGATCTGCCGTAGTACTAGATCAACTGTCCCTATTCTTTGCTGAGTAAGACCCCACTGTATTGTTGGGTCACATTTCTTGATTTATTCTGCTGATAAAGAATAGCTTAGCACCCTTGAAGGAGGTGTGCAAACTACATGTGTCTTAGTTGCCGTTACTATTGCTGTGATGAAACACCTTGACTCAAAGCATCTTGGGTAGGGAAAGTTTTATTTGGCTTACTCTCTACGTCACTGTTCACCATGGGAGGAAGTCAGGACAGGAATTCAAACAGGGCAGGAGCCTGGAGGCAGAAGCCATGGAGGGCTGCTGCTCACTGCCCTGCTCCCATGGCTTGCTCAGCCTGCTTTCTTATAGAACCCAGGACTATCAGCTCAGAGATGGCACCTCCCACAGTGGGATGGGCCTTGACACATCAATCACTAATTAAGAAAATGTCCTACAGTCTAACCTACAGCAGATCTCATGGAGACTGTATTAGTTAGGGTTCTACTGCTGTGAACAGACACCATGTCCAAGGGAAGTCTTATAAAAAAACAACATTTAATTGGGGCTAGCTTACAGGTTCAGAGGTTCAGTCCATTATCATCAAGGTGAGAGCATGGCAGTAACCAGGCAGGCATGGCACAGGCAGAGCTGAGAGTTCTATGTCTTCATCCAAAGGCTGCTAGTGGAAGACTGACTTCCAGACAACTGGGGAAAGTCTTAAGCCCACACTCACAGTGACACACCTATTCCAACCAGGCCACACCTCCAGATGGTGCCACTCCCTGGTCCAAGAATATACAAACCATCACAGAGACATTTTCTCAATTGACATTCTCTCCTCTCAGATGACTATAGCTTGAGTCAAATTGACATGAAAACTAGCCAGCATGAGACTTCTCTGTGGATATAAGGATAAATGTTTAGAATGTAGTTAGGGGTAGATAACAATAGGCATGCTACAGTGGACGGAAGGAAGCTAAGAAGGCCTACACAAAGAACTACAGGCAGCTAAGGAAGGCGGAGAGCAGAAGTCTTCCCTGGGGAGGAGCACACTGCTCATTCAGTGCCAACTAGTCAGCCTAGAAAACATGCAAGTAACAGTCTACCGACAAAGCAGGTTATAGTTAGAAATGTATGTATGTATGTATGTATGTATGTATGTATGTATGTATGTATATGCATGAAGAATGACTAGTGAAAAAAAGAGGGTCCCAATTTTGAAAGAGACTGGGAGGAGTATATGGGAGGATTGGAGGAAGGAAAGGGAGGGAGGAGATGGTGCTATTATGCTGCATTCTCAGAAAACAGAAGAAATAATAATAAATAAGCAAGGCAGGCATGGTGGTGCACGCCTTTAATTCCAGTACTCGGGAGGCAGAGGCAGGAAGATCTCTGAGAGTTTGAGGCTGACCTGGTCTACAAAGCGAGTCCAGGGCAGCCAGGGCTGGCTACACTGAGATAACCCTGTCTTGAAAGACAAAACAAAATAAAACAAAACAAACAAACAGAAAAGAAAAAGGAAAGAAGATAATGTGTATGTAGTTTGTTTCCACTGTTAGGAAATTAGATGTGACGTCGCCATGGACATTATACGTGACGTCACCATGGACATCTGAGTGCACGTCTTTGTATGAAGGTAAAATTTCATTTTTCTGCTAAGGAGAGACCTAGGACTGAGGTGCTTGTAATGTGTAAGGTAACAAGCTTCTAAGGCCAAAGATGGTGCCCTGGCTCTATGCTAAGCCCCGTGACCTCGCTTGTTTATCCCAGTCTCAGTCATGCGCAGTAAAAGCAGCGCGTGTAACTCCTTGGAGATATTAGTGCAACATCTCGCAATACCATTCTATCAGCCAATCCTATATGCTGCCTTGGACGTGTGTGTTTATGACTGGGTGGTGTGAGGTGGTGTGATTGAATGGGAGTATAAATTGAGTGCCAGAGACTAGATGAGAGGAGACCAGTGTAGCAGAGAGAGACCAGATGAGAGACCAGATGAGGGACCAGATGAGGCGACTGGACCAGTGTTAGAGAGCGCCAGCCATCGTAGGAGAGTGCCAGCAGCGTTAGGCCAGAGAGCAGCAGATGAGGAGAGCAGCACCAGCGTTAGAGAGCAGCAGAGGAGAGAGCAGAGTGAGTGAGTGAACGGCTGCAGCTGTGTGAAACCTGAGAGAGAGAGAGAGAGAGAGAGAGAGAGAGAGAGAGAGAGAGAGAGGCAGAATAAAGCAGAAGCTGCAAAGGCAAGCTGCTCTGAAACCATCTTGGCGTCCCATGTCGTTTATTCCCACCGTCTCTGCTGGTCAGAGATGTGTGGGCGCATGACATTAGGGAACCACGGGAGCAGGCTGTGGGATGGCTCAGCTCTTAAGGACACACTCTCTGCTCTTGCAATAGTTTGATTCCCAGCACCCGTGTCAGGTGGCTAACAGGGGTCTGTAACTCCATCTCCAGGAGACCTGGGTGCCCTCCTCTGGCCTCTGTGAGCATAAACATGTAGGTGCACAAACCCGCACATGGACACACACCCATATATGTTATAAAAATAAAAATACATCTTAAATAGAGAAACCTTTCGTCTTCTGGGGATAGGCATCGGTCTTCCCATTCCCAGGGTAGTGCAGGAGGCACCTGTCCGCTCTGCGTCCTGCAGTAACCGCTGATTATGACTTTTACCATTGTAAATAAGCGAGCGCTCCGTGGATTGGATGGTGTCACAGAGCTTTATAAATTCGGTGGTTTCCACAGAAACTAGAGGAAGCTGCCAGCATTCCCTGAGGGAATAACGTATCCCAGACGTCAGAACCCAGTGTTTCAAGGTCCTGGGCTGTTGAAGACAAATTCAAGTTGGGGGGGGCGGGGCGGGGTGTGGAAACAAGCTTCAAACCCCAGCCTCTATGTTGGGGTGAAGGGAGCCTCAGACTCTATCTGGCTTTCTCCTTTCATTCCACTTGTGAGGAGATGGAGAGGAGACAAAAATGTTCGGTCCCCAGGGAATGACCTTGCTTAACACTAGATTTCTAACAGAGAAGAAATTCTGTGGGAGAGTTTTTCTCGTGCCTCCGAGGCTGGATCACAGTGCCAGAGGCCAGCTGGAGGCTGGTGGGCAGGGCCACTCGTTCACCTCTCCTTGTTCCTTTGAAGAGATGGGCTCTGGGTGAGGGACAGAGAAGAGGAACAGCTCTGTGTGGCATGGAGGCCCCAGAAGGATGGCAGGCTCTGTGGATAAGAGGGAAATACTGGGGGCTGCCATGCACTGCCCATGTGACAGCTATTCACTGAAGTGTTTGCAGCAAAACCTGCCATTTTCCATGGGTGACTAAGAGAGACTTAGCCTTGAGTTCCCTCTGTCCAAAGGGCTCCACTTCTCTGGCTATGGCCCCCAGCAGAGAAAGTCTTGAGAATGATTGGCTGATACACTGGCCTGGATTCTTCGAAGGGCTGTCATTCATCTTGAGGAGTAGGGCTGGATGAGAGTTGCCCCTTGTAGAGCTTCTTTGGGGCAATGGAGGTGGGCTCTGACTGTATCAACAATAAGAGAAGAAAGAGGAACAGAGAGGATCCCTCAAGGAATTCAAGGCCATGTTCACTTGCCCAGGAAGGCCCAGTTTACTGAGACCACGTGGGCTGCAACTTTCATTTCTACCTAACAGCCCTACCCCACCCCATCCCTCCCTGCGTGCCCCACCCCTGCCAGTGTGCTGTGCCTGGAATGTCATCAGGGTCAGACCTCTGGCTGTAAAGTGTGAGTCTGGAGGACTGGAGGAGCCCAGTGTGAACACACACCTGCTGGCCAGGAAGGGAAATGCCATCGATCCACTGAAGCAACTGCTGCCATTCATGTCCATGAGGGTGGGGACAAGAAGGAGGTGCTAGGACGAAAGAGTAAGGGTGGCAGTCCAAGCAGAAAGGGTGGCTCAGTTGTGATTGGTAGGGGTGACACAAGTTGGGGGAGAGGCGGGGGGGGGGGCAACTGTGATCGTGGATCCTCAGGGGCAGAGGGACAGGCTGAGGGGGGTTCAGTTTGAACTGTCTCCTATTTTCTGAGTGAAACACATCAGAGAGGTCATTATGTCCCCAGGCCTCAGATGCTGTCTTCTGGCTGCTCTTGGGGCTTCCAGGCATCCTCTGGGACCATGAATGTTTTCCTCATTGTTCAGCACAGCTGAGCTGAAGTTGGGGAGGATAGGGTTTGCCTCTTAGCTCCTTTCCCCCCTGTCTTAGTTAGGGTTTTACTGCTGTGAACAGATACCATGACCAAGGCAACTCTTATAAGGACATTTCATCGGTGCTGGCTTACAGGTTCAGAGGTTCAGTCCATTATCATCATAGCAGGAAGCATGGCAGCATGCAAGCAGGCATGCTACAAGAGGAGCTGAGAGTTCTACATCTTCATTTGAAGGCTGTTATAAGACTGGCTCTTCAGGCACCTAGGATGAGGGTCTCAAAGCCCGCCCATACAGTGACACACACCTATTCTAACAAGGCCACACCTCCTAAAACTGCCACTCCCTGGGCCAAGCGTATTCAAACCACCACACCTCTCTGGCCACACTAAAAGGGATTGTACTATTTCCTCTGTAGGATATTTGGACAGAGAAGATAGGTGAGAGTCCCATCTATAAACAGCAGGGCAATGATAACAATGGTATTTTGGTGCTCTTTTTGAGTGTTCACTTCCCACCAGCCGCTGTGTGAGCCTTTTACAGAGACACTGCTGTGTGCCCAGTTCCCAGAGGAGTGGAGGCATCGCTTGCTGAGGTAGGAAGGATCTGGAGTTAAGAGGGCCTCCCAAAACAGTACCACCAGTTACCGGCCAGATGGTCAACCAAGTTAGACAAGTGTCAGGTTCAACCCATAACTAGGTAGCAGCAGTTTGAGAATTGTTGAAGAACTTCCTGCTGCGCTGTCCCCAGGGAACAGGACATTTCCAGGAAGAACGTCTCTCCAAGGAATCTCCGGATGTATAAGGCTCCACCTCCAGCCGCCACCTGGCCCTGGCCCTAGGAGCAGCCACTTGATATTGCTGAACAGACAACAAATCTGTCACTGGACAAGTCCCTGAGCCAGCATAGCTGTCAGCATAGAGGAGTGGCCACATACCACAGCCATGGCAAGTTTGCCCTTGAGTGTGACAGGCGTAAACAGAGACCTCAGAATTTGTGACTCTTCTCCCTGAGTGATGGGAGGATTCTTCAGACTCTGTTCCACCCCTCGCTGCCAGGGGAGGTGAGTCTGGCTCAAGAGGTGTGGGTCAGAGGGCAATATGCACCCTCCATGTGATTGATTTGGGGGGGGTCACTCATGTTAGTGGGCAGGGCTGGCCAAAACAGGGGCTAGCAGGTTTGAGGCTGATGTCGGCTGCATCTCTAGACTGCCCCCAGGCAGCACCTTTCCCTGCTTGGTAAACACTAACAGGACACAACTCTTCCTTGCTTGCTTCCTTCCAGCAATGCGTCCATCTAGCCAATATTGGTGGAATGTCCACCCTTTGCAGGCATGAACTAGGTGCTGGCAAAAGAACAGCAGGCAAGTCCTCTGAGATCTGTGTCCTGCGGCGGGGGGGGGGGGGGCGCGGAGGGTGAGGGACAGACACTGACACACACAACAAAGAAACAAGAGCTTCAGGGAATTGGAGCATGGCCAAGAGTGACCAAGGACATGTGTCCCTTAAGTGGTGACAGTACAGTGCTGGTCCCTTGTGTTTTAGAGCAAAAGTGGGCTAGGTGTAAGGAGGAGGAGGAGATGTAAAAGGACTAGAGGCAGGGGTGGTGCTGGTGATGATGGTGACGGTGATGGTGGTAGTAGTGGTGATGATGGGGATGGGGGTAGGGGTGGGGTGGAGTGAGGATGGGGATGGTACATGCATCTCACTCACATTGGAGAGCACAGGCCTTCTGGCTGGAATTACTGTGTGGTGTGTGTGGGGTTGATGTCAGAGGTATCTGTGGAGGCCCACCTTTCTGGAGCTTCTTCACAATGTAGGGAACTGGAGGTTCATTCCCACTTCTTACTATTTTTTTTTTTCTGAGACAGGGTATCTCTGTGTAGCCCTGGCTGTCCTGGAGCTCACTCCATAGACCAGGCTAGCCTCGAACTCAGAAATCTGCCTGCCTCTGCCTCCAGAGTGCTGGGATTAAAGGCGTGCGCCACCATGCCCGGCTCCATTCCCACTTCTTGAAGGAAGGGAAGCTGCTGAGGAGAAGAGAATGGGCCCTGTTTTATGTTTTGAAATGGTTTCATAAGAGCGGATGTCACTAGCAACATCCAAACTGGCTGGAGTTTCCCAACTGACAACACACACCCATGCCTGGAAAACTCAGTGCGGTTTCCCGGGGGTCACGCTGGCCAGATAGAACACAGCAAGCCTAAGATTGTTTTAAACACTTTAAGTTTTGCGGTAGTGTCATTACACACAGACCTATCCTTGTGAGTGTTCCTTTATGAGACATATGAACAAGATCCAGTCCAGTCTAAGGAAAACTGGCCGTCAGAAAGCCTCGGGAACCTGTCCATCCAAAAACTGCAGATGGTGAATGTGAAGTGAGAGATGGAAGCGGGATACGGGAACCTCCGAAGCCTGGGCACACTGGCCCAAAGGAATATTAACGTTGGCTCTGAGTGTTGATGTTTCCTGAGGTTTGAGCAGCAACCTGGGTTGGTGGACAGTTAGTGGGGTTTGAGAAACCAGAGATGGCTATACCACCTATAGAAGAGAGAAGAGCTAGCTAGTGCCTGGAGTAACTCCTGCTGCCTCTGGGTTGGTACCTCTGGTCTGGAGGTCAAAATGCAACCTTGCAATCTCTGTGATGATGGATTCATTCTTTAGATGATTTGGGGCAAGGAAATGAGGGCTCTCTGGAGACAAAGCTGAGCTAGATTTTTTGGGGTGAAGATACCTTCTTCAGGTTGGAAGACAAAGAGGCAGGTCTTCAGAGATGATTGCTGGAACACCAGGATGTGCAGAGGCCAGCCCTCCGAGGATCTCCTCCATCCCCTGTTGGGATGACCAAGCAGGGACAATCTAATGGTAAAAGCAAGTGAGCAAGAGGGACCAACTAAAGCTGGGCGTGGTGGCGCATGCCTTTAATCCCAGCACTAGGGAGGCAGAGGCAGGCGGATTTCTGAGTTCGAGGCCAGCCTGGTCTACAGAGTGAGTTCCAGGACAGCCAGGGCTACACAGAGAAACCCTGTCTCGAAAAAACAAAAAACAAAAAAAAAAAAAAAAAAAAAAGAGGGACCAACTAAGACCGTAGGCGGGCTCGGGTCCCGGAGACTGCCGATAAATAGAAGCACGTGAGGATTGTGTTAGCCTCCCCACCATCGCTGTCCCTGTGGTTTACAGAAGGATTCAGGACAAGTCACATGGCTAGAGGCACATACACATCTAAATTGCAGCCAGCCGCCCAGGTCTCCTATGCAAACTTGAGTTGATTTGCTCAAATTGTTTGCTTGATGGAAGGAAGACAGTGTATACAGAGCTGAGCCACCCCTTGGAAGGCTCATTGGCCCTCGTCAGATAGTCTGTGACAAGCGACTGGCGGGATACAATGCTCTTCAGACCTTGCTAACACACAGGATTGCACAGCCAAAGCCACGGTACATGCTACCTTTGGCCCATCTAAGCTTTTGCCACCAAGGAAAGGGTGTTTATCACACCCAAGAGAAACTGAAGTGTCTTGGGACTAGGTGAAGCTTCAAGGACGGTGTCACTATCCCAGGGCACGAACATCTCATCCTCCAGGGTCTCATTCCTCAAATAGAATCATTCATGCTGAGCTGTGCAAATATCCACTTTGATGGGCTTCTGAAAAAGAGAATTATGGCAAATTTGAAATTACAGAGGTTTGATAGATAGTCCCAAATTTCATTATATTTTAAAACTGAGACGATCTACCCAAAAGGCCAGAACTGAACAGCAACCTCCCTCTGCAGCTACGGTGCAGTCCCCACCTCCCACTCCCAGTCCGCGCCACTCCCAACTGCTCACCTTGTTGATGCTCTTGAGCTCTGTGATGTGTGATTTTACGCTGCCAGTGGTCACACCGGCCAGGGCAGGACAAGGTGATTATCATTATCTGCAGGTTAGAAAGCCAAGGCCCGAAGGCTCAGAGGACTTGCCTCAGGTAACAGGCAAGGAGAGGCATGTTAGTAGCTAACTCCACCATCCTATCTCCTTCAAAGCGAACAGCTCAAATCTTAGTCAGGGTTACTATTGCTGTGATAAAACACCATGACCAAAGCAACTTGGGAGCAAAGCGTTCCTTCAGCTCAAACTTCAACATCATTGTTCATCCTCAAAGGATGTCAGGACAGGAACTCAAACAAGGCAGGAATCTGGAGACAGGCGCTGTTGCAGAGGCCATGGAAGGGTGCTGCTTACTGACTTGCTCCTCATAGCTTGCTCAGCCTGCTTTCTTATAGAACCCAGACCTCCAGCCCAGGGATGGCCCCACCCACTGTGGGCTGGGCCCTCCCCATCAATCACTAATTAGGAAAACCCGCTACAGGCTTTCTTATAGCTTGAGCATATGGATGAGATTTTGCTTGTTTGTTTGTTTGTTTGTTTGTTTGTTTCATTTGAGGGTCCCTCCTCGCTGATGACTCTAGCTTGTGTCTGGCTGACATAAAACTAGTTAGCAAGCCGGGCAGTGGTGGCACACGCCTTTAATCCCAGCACTTGGGAGGCAGAGGCAGGCGGATTTCTGAGTTCGAGGCCAGCCTGGTCTACAAAGTGAGTTCCAGGATAGCCAGGGCTACACAGAGAAACCCTGTCTCGAAAAACCCAAACCCAACCCAAACCAAACCAAACCAAAACAAACCAAACCAAAACAAAAAAGTAGTTAGCAAAACCTAGTGACTTGCCCAGAGTAGAGTCCATTTCTCAGCCTTCTTGCCACTAGATCGGGCTTTGTTATTAAATTACCAGTGACGAATTTGGCAAAAGTGTTACAATGACCTTTTTACACAACCTTCCTATTCATTTTTTGTGAGTTTCACATCATGCACCCCAGTCTCACTCATCTCTTCCATCCTTGCAACTTCCCCACCAAAATAAAATAAATAATCCACTTCAGTGTGGAAGCTGCCGTGTGTCGCACAGTATAACCTTTTGTCTCTGCGTCTTTACTTACAGATGTTCACTGGTCTGGTTTGAGGCCTCTGGCTCCTGCTTCTGGATCCTCACTGGTACTCCTTTAGGATATCCTGTTGTTGCTCTGTGTCAAGGATATCCTGCAGGTTTGGGTCTGCAGGACTGGTCTCTTCACATGCTCCAGCAGTTTATACATGGGGTAAATGTTGGGGTGGGCCAACTCAAAGCCCTGGATTTGGGCTTGGATAGTAGCTGAGTTGGTCAGCTTGCCAGGCCTCCTGTACCCACACCAGCAGAGTGAGCTCCCTCTTGCTACCTTGGCTAATTCACCAAATGCCACAGCCAGCCAGGGACTGGGTCAGCTCTCCCGATTTTATGCCTTCAGGCTGGCTCACCATGTCCCACCACCAGGAACAGTCTACTTTGCTGCCTGGGCAAGGTGTAAAACCCACTCTCCCGAATGCTGTACCCAGTGACAGGCAGGGCCAGCTCCATATAGCCCTTAATCATTAATAGGGTCCCAGGTGATGCCCACATGGCCTTTGGTGGCAGTATGGGCCACGGGCATTGACACAGATTCCTCCTGGTGCATGGCCACGGTCTCAGACATGGCCCTCTGTGGACAAGAACCATTTTTTAAAATATCATTGAAAAGACAGTCTGTCCCTTGTTTTCTCCTCCTGTCTTCATTCCTCATGACTGAAATGCAGATGTAATGGATGGTGCTTTTTTTTTCAGCCATATTGGGTCACAAAGAGACCTGAAGCTAGAAGCTGTGCTTGTCAAAACTGAGCGATAAGAGCTGGATTTCCTGATGAATGTATTTATCTGCAATATCAGCCCTGGCTCACATCCTAAAAGGCTTCTTTTATGATCACCAGGAAAGCACAGATGTGTAAATCAGGTCTCAGTCTCTGCAGCAGACGCAGCATTGAGGCCAGGATTCACACTCAGTCTTCCTGGGATTAACAGAGCCTGGGCACATCATTTATGCCTCTGTCCAGCCTTCTATTCAGAATCGCAATGACATCAAATCTCAGAATTCTTCCTGGCCTGGCCACAATGCCCCTCCTTGGCAAGGACAAATGAGCCACACACATGCCCTGGCTACTGAGTAAGAGGCAGACTTCTAGTGCACCCAAACTACAAGGCTGACCCAAACAAGGGCAACTTGGGAGCCACGGATATGGGATCCGAAGTTCCCGAGTCACCCTGCTGTAGAGACAGTAGAGTCTAAGATTTGGTTCTGGGATGCACTCCAAGGTTGAATGACAGATAAAGCATAGCTGTAATAATGACCAACAGCAGGGCACCTTCAAGCAGATCCCAGTAGTCTGCAGTGGCCGCTGCCAGCTGCCACTGTTTTAACTCATGCAGGGTGTTCCCGTAGTTGACAAGTGTCCTTTTAGTTCACAGTAATGGATCTCTCTTGTTTAAGTGGTTGGGACGATCAATTTTACTGTTGGCAGAAGGAAACCCCGCACGGGCAGATATTGAGATGTCTCCAGGGGCCGTGAATGGATACAGCCTTCTGGCTGGAAAAATCTCCAGGTTTGCTCTCAACTGCCTCCAATCTTAAAAACAATCACAACGGAATTAATAGCATCACTTGCAGAAGCCGTGCCATCTTTCTTCTTGCTGTCTCCTCTTCCAAGTATGACCTAAGACGCCTCTATTATCCATACTTACGGTCACTCTGGTATCATGTCCCTCTACAGCACCATCTATGGGGACTGCTCTAATTAAAGTCATTGGCTATGTCCTTCTGCTAACCCTATCGGGATTTCTATTTTTGTTTCATGCTCTCGAACCTCTCTCTAGCTCAGTGGTTCTCAACCTTCCTAGCACTGTGACCCTGCATACAGTTCTTCACATTGTGGTGACCCCTAACCACAAAAATGTTTTCTTTGCTACTTTATAATTATAATTTTGCTACTGTTATGAGTCATAATATAAGTATCTGATATATAGATGGTCTTAGGTGACCCCCGAGAAAGGGTCATTCTACCCCAAAGAGGTCATGACCCACAGATTGAGACCCATTGCTCTAGAGTCTGATGCTATTAGTCACAGTCACTCCTTCAGTGAAGTGTTTGACTTCTTAATTTTCTGACAAAGGGATCATATGTTTTTTTTCTCTTGACTCTCAGGTCAAGTGGTCTCTTTCTTCATCCTGGCTCTACAGAAGTCCATCTTTGGTCCCTGCTTAACCTTCCTCCCCTCTTCTTCCTCTCTTCTGATCCACAGAGCCATCTCCTTGGGTCCTTATGTTTATCTGACCGATGCCTTCTTGGTCAACGTCCTCCATCTGTGAACATCCTCCTTTGAGGTGGAGATTTGGTGACAGAAAGTCTACCTGGGATGCTTCTGTATTCTGAGGGGTGGAAGGACCAGCATTGCTCACAGCTCAGTTCTCAGTGTTATGGTACCACAAAGGCTCCAGTTGGCCCTGAAACCCCCTTGGACCTGGGATGGCCCTTCAGTGTTATCTGAGTTGCAAAGGTGCCAGGCTTTTCTGCTCTGGGAGCACAGGTTACTGGGAAGGAGCTACCCTTGGAGAGCCAGTGTCACCTTGAGTGATGGAGATTCCTTCTGTCAAAGGCAGCTTCACTTCCAAGATCTGCCCAGTTAGAGTTGCCAGCAGGAGCCCATGCTTGCTGAAGGTTTGGCTCTGATGAGGGATCTGAGCAACCCCGTTGCACCCACCGTTCAGTCTCCAGTTGACGAGTGCTACTGCAGGACAGTGGCATGGCCAGATGTCTTCCATTGCAGCCCACCGTTTGCACTCTGGCTCTGGAACCTTCTCTGCCCCACACCTAGCCAAATTTCTGGTGATTCTGCTCATGAGTTCTATTCTGTTCCTGAGAGTCTGATGACTCCGAGGGGCCATTGTGTCAGGCATGGGCTTCTTGGCAGAGCTTGCTGGAAATCGGCTTTTGGGCATGATATCAACCTACCAAGTCCAGGGAGGCCAATCGGGCTACCCTGGCCAACATAGAGTCCACTAGGTCCCAGGAGGGCCACACTTATCAACTTGGAAATCTTCTTGTCACCCCACAGTCAGGTGTGTGTGTGGGGGTGGGGACTAGGTGTCAGGGAGTTGGAGTGGACAGGTATGAGCCTGGAGGCCTGGGGTGGGAGCCCACATGATAAGTGATTGCATATAGTGCTCCCCAACCCCATGTAACCCCTGCAAGATCCCTGGAGATCCTGCTTCCTTATTTCAGGAATGAGCCTGCATCCTTTATGACTCGTCCAAATGAAAACTACACTCAGAGCATGTGCCTTCTAGGTACACAAGTGCACTTGGGGCCCTTGTACACAAGTATGTGATTAGAACCTCTAATCCCACCACTGACACATGCAGCAGCCTCTTCATTCTTTTGCCATAGACAGACATAGATAGGCACAGGCACAGGAGAAACAGGTACAGGCACAGGAACAGGTATAGTCACAGAAACAGCACAGGAGAGCCAGATACAGGCACGGGAGACCCAGATACAGGCACAGGCAACATAGACCTAGGCAGAGGCACAGGAACAGGCACAGGAGCAGACACAGGCACAGTACGGTACAAGAGACATGGATACAGGCAACATAGACCCAGATACAGGTACAGGCACAGTCAAATAACTCTAACAAATATCTGTAGGCCTGTGTCCCTACCCATAACCTATCTGCCCATGTCCAGGAAGGAGATTCACTTCTTTCAGAAATCACACACACACACACACACACACACACACACACACGTGCTCTCATGAGTGATGTGGACACCTGTGCATAGCCATTTGGAGACCCAGAGTGAAGGTGTTAAAATAGCATGGTGGGCATTTAACAAAGCAGTCCTGCTGGAGGGCAGAAGAACCAGGGCTGAGGGCTCTTCCTGCCTCAGGAGGGAGGGGTTAGCTTTTGCTCTTTCTTCTCTTTGGGGGCTGGCCTTCTGAAGCAGTAAGTATTCCTTCCCTGGTTCCCCAGAGACAGGGCTGTTCTCTAAATACCAAGGCCAGTGAATGGAGGCTTCAAAAGGTCATTACCGAGCATGGAGAGGGTGGTATTTAGCTAAGAAGTGGCTCCTGGATGGGGAGCATCAGGCCTCAGCGGGAAGCCTTTGTTACTAGCCTTCTTTGCCACCTGGGTCCTTATGAATAGAGCCTAGAGGGCTATAGCAGGCTCTGGCTGAGAGGAACAGAAATCCCTGTCCTTCAGGTCACAACTGTCCCTGAATCTCCAGGCACAACGTCCAGATGAAAAGGAGGAGGAAGAGGAGGAGGAGGAAGAGGAGAAGGAAGAGGAGGAGAAGGAAGAGGAAGAGGAAGAGGAGGGAGAGGAACCACTGGAGTCCTGGATAGTTCTGAACTGGTTCTGAAGTAAATCTACTGGGGAAGTAGCCCTATGCTTTCTAGGGGGATAAGTGTGAAGAGTTGAGCTTCAGTGGCCAGCCAGGCTGACAGAAAGGAGCCTGACAGGAGCCAAAAGGCTCATCTTTTTGTTTCCAGACCTGGTCAGAGGTTTCTGGGAAGGGTTGGCTATCCCTTCTTTAGGGCGTACTTCTCTCCTTTGTTCACTGGTAGCTGAGATGATAATAAACACACAGACCACTGAAAACACACCAAGAGGCAAACAGAGAAGTCACCAGCTTGTCGGATCCCTCTGAGGTCTGTTTTTGGGGCAATGCCTTTCTGGGCTCTCTGGCCTGAGGGATGCAATCTCGAGGGCAGGGCACTGGCAGAAGCCATGACAATGAGCGCTGCCTACTGGTACAACTCTTTTGCATAAGGAAGTGGAGAGGTTCAATTACCACCTGTGAAGATGGAGCAGAGGCACAATCAAGGAGACAGGGCAAACGTGGGGTGGGGATATGGCTGTTCTTCATGTGTCTGTACAGTCCTCTGACCTCCAGGGTTTTCCCGGCCTCTGGCTTTTCCTTTTGTATGACGACTGGGTACACAGCCTAGGAAGGCAGAAACAAATCCGGGTTGGGTGCCTGCTGCAGGTTCCTTGCCTGTCTGGTTGTAGCCATAGGTCTCTAGAGGCCCCTCTGTTATAGCTAAGCACACGGTATTGATTCTTCCTCCTGACTCAGCCAGACGGCTGGGTTCTGATGTGCTTCATGGGATTGGTGGGGAGGTGGAGAGAATGAACACTGGGGATACATGCTACTTCGTACACATCTAATCTCCGTCCTTGGGAGGCTGAGTCAGGAGGATTGCCAGAGATTCGAGGTTAGCTTAGATTTCACAGTGAGTTCCAGACCAGCCAACCTTCATTGTAGTCTCAAAACAAAACAACGAAACCTACCAACCACAGCAAGAGAAGAGGCTCGTGCCCGTGAAGTGGATGAAACCTTCAATTTGAGGAAAACTTGGGGTGGCTGGGCTCCATGCCTTTGACCACGTGACTCTCATTTCTGCCTCACCCCCAGTCCTAGGTGCTGCCAGGTGGGAGAGTGCCAGGGAGAGGTAGGACCTTAGCAACTGTCCCCAGAGGGGAAGTTGTTTTTCTGGGTCCTATAAGACAGCCAAGGAGAGGAGGTGCTGTGTAGGATGCATGTGCGCGCTCCAAGCACACACACACACACACACACACACACACACACACACACACACACACACTTTATTCTCCACTGATGACGCATAATGCAATCAGATGACATTTAAATATTCATGTCATAGAAAAGCATGCAGCTGCAAGTGTGAGACTTGTGGGCTGGCAGCCACATGCTGCCCCCTCACAGGGCGGTAGAATCTCTCTCGGAGTGACAAAGGTGACAACGGAGCTGTTATCTGCATCCTTTGCTGCGGTATCATCAGCGACAGATCCGTCCCCACCACATTGTCTCCATCCTAGTCCATTCCGTGGGCAATCATCCTTGCTATGAACAATTAAAGTCTCCATCACAGCCCCCGGGAGTCTCTACCCAGGCTTGGCTTTGGCTCAGGGAGCATTGAGGACGGCACCTCTCCTGGTGTTTCCAGAGCTTTCAGCCAGGGTTTTCCTAAGAGACATCTTTCCTCATGGTCTGCAGGGCCTCGTCTCTGCACCTGGGTAGTTGACCTCCTCTTTCTGGACCTTCCTGGGTCCCAAGTAACATTCCTGATGGCCTCTACAGTCTCTCATGCTGACCTCTAGTTGTCCTTGGACTGTGGAATCTTTGGACAAATCTTTGGCTTTGATTTCTTTTCTTAAAATATTAAGTTTGTTCCATTACTTTATTTTATTTCATATTAAGTTTGTTCCATTACTTTATTTTATTTCATTTAAAAGTTTTACATGTATAGGCATTTTGCCTTCATGTGTGTCCATATACCACACATAGATAGGCCTGGGGTCCACATGTTATCAGAGACCATTGGATCCCCTGGAACTGGAGTTGCAGGTGGCTATGAGCACCATGTGGATGCTGGGAATTGAACCAATGTCCTCTGGAAGAGCAGCCAGGGCTCATAACTGCTGAGCCATCTGTCTGCCCCAGCCTTTGGGTTTGAAGGCAGCCCGGTCTCCTGTGTCTCTACCCACCATGCTCTCTGCCAGTCTTTGGTTTCAAAGGCTGCTCAGTCCCCTGTGTCTCTATGCACCATGCCCTCTGCCCAGCTTTTAGGTGTGAAGGCAGCCCAGTCTTCTGCATCTCTACTCACCATGCTGCCAGCTCTCCCAACGCTTTTTAAAAGACAAGTCTCTTCAGCATCGCTGCTTTTTCTTTCTGTCCATGAAGTGACCACAATTTCTACCTGCGCGGCCCTTGACTCTCCCCAGCTTAGGCCTCTCTCATGAACACACACCTTTTCTGCTGTCCACTGGGCATCTCTCCCAGGATACCTTTCATACCCACCACGCCCTTCAGGGTTATCATCTCCCCTTACGGTTTGTTCTGAGTCAGAGGATGTCTCCCTTTAACAGCCTCCAAAGACAAAGAACTAAGACCCCTTCTTAATCCCGTCAACTCCTGTCTCTCCATCTAGTCTGGGAGTCCCACCTGTATCTCTTGAATTTTTCTTGCTTCTCTGCTTATGCTTTCTGAGACAAGGGCTCACTATCCTACCCAGGCTGGCCTTGAACTCACAATTTTCCTACTTTAGTCTCCAAAGTGCTCTGATGACACTGGCATATATGGCTTTTTATTCTCTTGGTGGGGCAGTCAGGCGCTTTACCAGCTATAGAACCAGCCTTTCTGCGTATGAATACCAGGGCTCTAGGCTAGGATGCCACCATCTAGAGCCTTGACACAGCTTATAGTGTCATCCCAGTTCCAACCTAGTTGTCTGATCTCAGTCATACCTCAGGGAGTGCTCTGCTCCAGGGAGACCACCCTCTGTTCCATCCATCCATCACAAGTAACCGAACCTGAGCACATCTGGACATCTAGGGTTTTTCATCAGTGGGGAAAGGGACACATTTTATATATATATATATATATATATATATATATATATATATATATATATATATATATATGTGCGAGTGTGGTGAGAGTGAGTGTGTGGTGTGTGGGTATCATGTGTACATGTGAGTGTACATGGGCTGGAGAGTCAGGATGATCAAGAAGAGACTTATGTCCCTAGAGTCCCTCAGAGACACTTCCCAAGAGCCCATCTCCCGCTGTGGCCCTCCCACTCCAGAGAACAAAGAGCTTTCCAGTTGACTGGCGCCTGTGTTAGCTGAGACAAGGGTTGTACATCTCAATTTTTATCACATGAAAATGAAATCAAGAATGTGGGAACAGGCCCGGGAGAGAGGAGTGGCGGCGGGGGGCGGGGGGATGAATGCTTCTTCACAGTAGAGACCCCTCGTCCCCCCCTGCACCTCCCACAAAAGCCACCTCTGTTGAGACAGCAGCATTCTCTTTGGGGAACCTTCAAAGAAGGTGGCATTTACATCCCGAAACACAGGGAGCGTTAAACGCTGCGACAGCAGTAAGAAAAGCAGCCAGGGATAGGAAGCGTGTGGTGAGCTGCCAGCTCCGCCTGCACAAACCCGGCTTGATGTTGCAGTCTTGACTAGACAGAAGATGTTTGCCTTCTCAATTAGGAAGGATCCACAGCTTCAGGCCTGCATGGGAGGTGGCAGAGGCACTAGGATTAGCACTGGGGGGGGGGGACCAGGTTGGTGACAGAGTCAACAAATGTCTCCTCATCTCCTTTCAGCCCCTGCCTGCCCCAGAAAACATTTTTGGTTTCCTGGTGGGTCCTGCCCTTCTGCCCTCTCCTCTGCCTTTTCACTCCATAAACTCGAACTCGGGGCTGCTTCATACTTTACGCAGACTCTGTGGGTAGATCGGGGGTGGGGGTCACAGAAGAATAAAACAAGGTCCCTTCCCCCGGGAAACTCAGAGCTAGTCAGAGACTGATGGAAAAATAGATGAACCCAGAAATAGCCAGGCCTCTCCTCTCCCTGAAGGGGCAGGTCAAGGGACATAGAAAAATTACCCGAAGGTTCCCACTGGTTCCTGGGAGGGCTTGCACCTGTCACCATTAGGCACAGACTGGAGTCGAAGTGCCTGGGTTCAAGTCTCAGCTCTGCCACAGAGCTGTTCTGCCTCTCCACGTCCAAGCCCACAGAGGGTGGGCCACTATAGTCCCCAGTGGTAGGGCTGGTGTCGGAGCTGAATGAGCTGCTTCCTGCTTGGGGCAGAGTGTCAATCATGGTCATTTTTGTCTCTTTGTCATTTGGAGCCCAGCTTCTGCTTGCATTGAGTTAACTCCATTTGCGCATCTTCTTACCCCCTGCTGGTTTGACCCCCACCCCGAGTCAGCCCAGATGTGGACCTCGATTCTTTTCTTTACGCTCCACTAAAAAAAAAAATAATGGCCTCACCCCTAAAACAAAGCGTGGCTGGGCACACAAAATCTCTGCGGGTAGCTGTATTTTTCAAAGGATGGGAGAGGAAGGGATTTATATATTGCGGAAAGCCACATGCAGAAGCCCATCCCCAAAGCCCCTCAGTCATCCCTGCCCGCCATCCGGTGCCTCTTCTCAGGGCTTTGTTTTCTTATTCCACCCCCTGCTCTCTCTATTTGACGCCTTCTGTTTCCTCTTGCCCCCAGCAGAAGAGTTTAGCAGTCTCCTGCTTCCCTGTCTCTGATCAAATCAAACCCTCGGGATGTTATCTCCCTCCCAGGGCCTTATCAAGGTATTTTCCTATACAAAGACGCTCTCTTTTCTAAGAGGGATTGGAGTGTCAGATGGTTGTGTCAGTTAGGATCCGACTAGGCAAGGGGAAATCTTTAGTGTGGGGCACGGGTTGCAGGAGGTAGAAGGGTATCAAGGCCTTGGGGCTCCTTCAGTGGGCAATGCAATAAGACAGCGCATGTGGATGAAGAGCCTCTGTCTCTGGGTCCCACCTTGCAACCCTACTCCTCTGTACTGCAGCCATGTCGTGGCCCATCTTTGTCCTTGTTAAATATGTATATGGTCACCATTAGTCTAGGTGAGACCGGGGACAGCAGATGGGAAAGAGAGTTAGAATAAAGGCCAAGAGGCTGTGGTTGACCAGGGAAACAATATGATCTTCTAACCTGGCTGGCTTCTGGAAAGGCAGGCATTGCTCTCTTTTGGCCCAGGGTGTGATGGGTTGGAGGCATGTTGGCTCAGTCTTTTTTGACTGATGGGGAAACTGGGCTCAGTGGGATGCAGAGTTCTGCTCACACTTGGCAAACAGGGACTATAGCTGGGGCTCCGCTTCAGTCCTGGGTGGTCATACCAGCAGCACATTGTGGGAAGGAAGGTTCAAGAAGGGCAGAGAGGATGAAGGTGCCCCTTTACCCACTGGAGGGAGACCCCAGAGGGTGAGAAGCTCTGCTGGACAGAGCAGAGCTGGAAGGAGCCTTGGAAGGACAGACCAACCAACAAGGGAGGCCACATCCAAACAGTCAGGGATGTGGTGTCCCTACTTTTATGGCAGAGAAGTTGAAACAATTAACAAGGGAAGAATGACTGGCAGGGTAGCTGTGGAGGAGGAGGGGCCGATCTGTTCTCTAAACAAACCTGGCAGCACACATGCCTGTCATCCCAGAGTTTCAGAGAAGGGACAGGTGATTCATGAGTTCAAGGACAGCTTGGGCTACAGATCCAGACACTGTGGCCAAAATAAACAACAACTAAACCAGGAACAAACCTTAAGTGAGAGCCTAGCCCTTGTCCATGGATGACCTTAACTAACCTAGCCTCCTTGCCACAAGGAAAAGAAAGGGAAGGAATGCAGGCAATTGAAATAGCCAATTCCAAGCTGGATGGTGGTGGCACACACCTTTAATCTTAGCACTTGGGAGGCAGAGGTGGGTGGATCTCTGTAAGTTTGAGGCCAGCCTGGTCTACAGAGTGAGTTCCAGGACAGCTAGGGCAACACAGAGAAACCCTGTTTTGAAGGAAAAAAAAAAAAAAAACCAAAACCAAACCAACCAACCAACTATCCATCCATCCAAACAAACAAACAAAACACACACACACACACACACACACACACACACACACACACAGAGAGAGAGATAGAGAGAGAGAGAGAGAGAGAGAGAGAATCCCCAGGTTAGCCTTGATCTAGCTGGTCCTTTGTCTTGTTGCTATGATAGAGTCACACTACATAGCCTTTGCTGGCATGGAACTCACTATGTAGACCAGGCTGGCTTCAAACTCACAGAGATCCACCCACCTCTGCCTCCCAAGTGCTAAGATTAAAGGTTAATTAAGATTAAACCCAGAGTTCTGTTTGCCACCCTATCTAGCTACCTAGTTCTTGATGAAAAATAACTAATAAATGAATGTCAGTCAACTTCAGCCGAAGGCCTCTGCCCTGAAGTCGGTGCAGTCTTTCAAACTTAGGGAAAGATATGAAAGCCAGCCTTGAGCCATGGTGGGAGCTAAGACGGTGTGTGTGTGGGGGGGTGGGAGCTAAGACGGTGTGTTGGGGGGGAGCGTAAGGGGGGTGTTGGATTGCGGCATCTGGGCTGCAATGGCTTGGCAGCCTAGCCAAGATGAACTTCCTGCCACGCCTTTCTCTGTGCCATCCTTCTAGGACGACATGGAAGGCAAGCAGAGGCTGTGCTGAGGTCAGAAGGAAGGAAAGCTTAATTCCAGACCACAAGTGAGGTCACCTGGAATTTTCCTTCAGCCACCATAGCACTCAGTGCAGGAGAGATAACTCTTTGTCTTCCCAACCCCAAGACAGAGTGGTATATATTTTTAAAAGGGATCTTGGTGAATTATCTTCCTACAAATACTAACAGACTGGAGTTTTTGACCTCCCTTCGTTTCCCCAGGGACCCCCCCTCCTCTGTCTCAGGTCCCTGTCCTGGTGCTGAGCGCTCACCTTGCTCCCTCAGGCTCTTCTGAGAACATGGTTTTTCATTTACAAGGCCACAATATCTGCGCAGACAATCATCTCTCTCCCTCTGCTCTCCTTGGGCAGCTCGCTACCGTTCACTCGGCAGCCAGGGCATATTTAAAAAGGGAGAAACTTTAAATTAACTTTGGGAGACTCAAAATGAAAGAAAACAAGCCCCTGCCATTCTTGCAGGGAAGGAGAGGGTTCTGCTGGCCTTGGGGGCCATCCTTCATCCCAGCTCGGGAAAAGTGGCAGAGTTCTCCTTGATCCCAGATGCCAGCCACCAGACTGCAGGGTTAACTGACTAGGAAGGGGAAAGGAGAGGGCTGGCTTAAAGGCTCTGCAGGGTCAAAGGGACCCTACATTCTCCATTCAAGGGTGACTTCAGTGTCCTGCTAGCATCCCAAGCTGAAAGAGGAGGAAGGGACGGGAGCTAGCTGAAGCTGCTAACCTGGGAGGTCGTGGGAGGACACTGGCCTTCCTTGTTCTGATCTCAGCACTGGCCCAAGGTCTACCATGAGGTCCCTTCCTGGAGACCTGTTCCTGGAGCTGCTGAAGAGAGGCCGAGGTTGTGGAGCTTGTCCCTTTGCATTCTCTGCCCTTTGCCATCCCGTACCCCGGTTGGATAGGCTAGTGATAAAGACACTCACCAGCTGCTGTGCTGGGGCAGGGTGCTTCACCATACACAGAGACAGAGCTTTCATCCTCACCCCCGGCTTCCAGGATATTAGGAATGTATAGCTCTCTCTGTTGCTTACCTTTGGTAACCATCTCTGGACATGTTATGATGTAGAACAGGTCAGCTGCCCCTGGCACAAGGGAACCTTCTTTCCTGGGGGGGAGGGGGTGACAGGTGGATGGCCAGGCTGTGGATGGGAGCAAATATTTCTTCTTTCTTTCCTTACCTGGGATGAGATTGGAGAGGGAGGGGGCGAGCTTTGAAGGTGCAGGTGTGGAGAATGATGCCCGAGAAGCTGCTGAACCTGTTGACTCTGTCAGTCTCCTGTCTATCTTAGGTAAGAACTGGGCCTCCCTAGGTCCTACATGGTCCTCAGTCCTTACTCCATGACTGAAGTATCCTGATAAGGAAAGCCCCTGTGTGTATGGCATACGGTATCAGGTGGGTGTTAAGGTGGGATAGGTGACCTGGACTGGATTAAAAGATACCTAGAAGACGAAGAAAGGACTCTTCTGGATGTGCATGTGACGGCACAATCACATGAGACAGACTTCTGACAGTCAGAGTCAACTGACATGTGCTACAGTAGTTGAGGATGAAATCTACCATGAGTATGGGTGATGCCATCCCTTAGGTAGAGGAGTCTCTTGGGCTGGCTTGGTCTTCCTCCCTGCCTAGCCCCTCCATCTCTCTCTCCCCTGAATGTGTGTGGGGAGCAGCTTCCTCTTCCTCCACAGGCTACCACCATGATGTTCTTTTCCATCTCAGGCCTAAAGCCAGGAAGCCCATTTTCCCTGAAATCGTTTTCTCAGAAATCTTGTCACAGTGTGAAAAGCTGTCTGGCACATGAGAGTTTTAGGTAACATTCCTATGGAAACATCGGCTCCTATCACACTTGCTAGGGGCCAGGTCTGTGACTTCTGGTTCCACTGACATTCTCTCTCTCTCTCTCTTTCTCTCTCTCTCTCTCTCTCTCCAATTATTTTTATTGTGGCAGAATATGCACTAATATAAGAATACACAATATAACTATTTTAATAATTTTCTGGTATATAATTCAGTGGCATGAAACATATCCATTAATCGTTTACTTCTCCCATGTTTTCCAATGTTCGTATCCCTCCACTCTAATCACACAGTGCCTCTCGGTTCCTGCTCCCCATCCCTGGCAATCACTGGAATGCTTTCTGTTTATGAGTCTACCTATTAAAGATATTTCATATTAAAGGAAGCACGCAATCTGTTCAATTGCTTGTGTCTGGCTTCTTTCACTCAGCACCGTGCTTGCAAGGTTCACCCAGGCAGTAGCATATACGATAGCTCAGTAATAGACCATTGTCTGGAAAGTCCACACTACTACTACCCATTTATCACCTGATGGCAACCTGGGTTGTCTATGCTTTTCGGTTATTGTAAGTAGTGTTGTTTTGAACATTTATTTGCAAGTCCTAGAACACCTTTTAAAAAGCATTTCTTCTGGGAATAGTCTTAAGAACAGAGTTGCTAGCCATATGGCAGCTCTATGTTGGAATGTCTGAGGATCTCCCAAACTGTTTTTTTTTCTGTGACGACATGTTACATGCTCACTAGCAATGCAGGAGGGTCAGATCTCTCCAGATCCTTGTTTGGGGTTTGCTTGTTTGTTTGTTTGTTTGTTTGGAGTCAGGGTCTCACTCTCTATCCCAAGGCTAGCCTTGAATTTGTGTCTTCTGGGATGTGGCTTGTGGGTAAGACACTTGTCCTACAAATGTGAAGACTCGAGGTCAGATTCTCAATGTCCCTGTACATGCCTGGAAGGTGTGGAAGCCCACCTACAAGTCCAGCACTTGGAAAGCAGAGACAGGAGACCCTGGAACAAGCTGGCTGGCAAGACCAGGAATACCAACAAGCTCTGGGTTCAAGTGAGAGACTCTGATCCAACTTATAAGGTAGAAAGTGATTGGGGAAGACACCCAGGGTTGGCCTCAGCCCCTCCTGTGGATACATGTGTGTGCACACACATGCAAACATGCACACACACACACACACACACACACACACACACACACACACACACACGCTAAGAAACCATTACCGTTGTCTTGTGGGTAAGGAGTATTCACTATTAGTGGGTAGAGTTTTCTCCTCTCAGTCACTTGGTAGACCAAGCATTTCCAATCATCCCCATTTTGCTGCACAGACAGACAGGGTCCCCCTGGGCATGCACTATCATCTTTCTATTAGGAACATCTGGCTTGACCCCCGAGGGCTTTTGGATAATGCTGGGGACTGAGAGCAGAGGCCTCATGATGGAGTTATAGGCCACTCCTGTTTAGATGCCTGGATACTTATTAGATGTTCAGAAACCTCCTGGCCAGTGTGTCTCATGTACATAGCACTGGCTGAGCCGAGCCATGCTAGTTACAGGCACGTTACATACCTAGAGTGCTTGGCCCATAGAAGGTAGGAAACCACTAGAAGTTGGTTACAAGAGCTTGGGAGCAGAAGGTCGAAGTGAGGCTCGGCACAGCCTGGGGTTCAGAACTCAGGTTTCCCTCTGTTCCAGGCTGGGGTTCAGAACTCAGGTTTCCCTCTGTTCCAGGCTGGGGTTCAGAACTCAGGTTTCCCTCTGTTCCAGGCTGGGGGTCAGAACTCAGGTTTCCCTATATTTCAGGCTGGGGGTTAGAACTCAGGTTTCCCTCTGTTGCAGGCTGGGAATCATAACTCAGGGTTCCTTCTGTTGTAGGCTGGGGATCAGAATTCAGATTTCCCTCTGTTACAGGCTGGGAGTCAGAACTCAGGTTTCCCTCTCTTTCAGGTCTGTGGATTCCTGTGCATATGACCCTGAGAGAAGGAAGAAGGCTGAGGCCAGAACCGAGCTGACAGAAACCCTTGTGGATTTCAGGACAGCAGGAACACTACATTGGCAGCCCCTCCACTCCCCTAAGAGAGTTAGAATAAGAGCTGCCTGCCTAACCCTGTGTCCTTATTGAGGGCAAGAGGCATACTTTATCTTCAATTTCATCCCCAGGATTCTAATTTGATTACTTAAAAACATCTTTTTTAAGACAGGGTTTCACTATGTACCCCTGGCTGGCCTGGAACTCACTATGTAGAACAGGCTGGCCTCGAACTCACAGAGATATACCTACCTTTGCCTCCCAACTGTTGGGATTTTAGTTGTGTGATACTATGCCTGGCTGTTTTAAAATTTTTTGAGACAGGACCTTATGTAGCTCAGGCTAGCTTTGAACTTTATGTAGGCAAAGATGACCTTGAAGTACTAATTCTCCTGCCTGCACCTCCTAAGCACTAGGATTAGAGGCACAAGCCATCATGCCCAGTTTTATGAGATGTTGGTGTTACTGTGTTAGTAAGGGTCAGAGGCTAAGGATTTGCTAGGACTGCACTTACACTCTACCAACGAAGCCACACTCGGAAGTCCATCCCCATAATGTAAATGGAGCTACCAATCATAGACACTATTCATTGATCTAGCCACTCCGAAGGCAAAGGAAGATATATAAACAATCAGAAGCTTTCCAGAAACCATTAGATTGGGATTAGATGAAAAGAGACAGTTCTCGGAAGTCAACACACCTACAGAAGCAGATGAGGCATGCAGGGTGTCTGAACTCCTGGACTTGGAAACTTCTGTAATCCTGGTCCCCAGAGCTACTGCCTGTGGCTTGGTCACATGATCCCAGGGACTCTTCATGGAGCCTTTCCCGGTGATTCTAGAACTTTGAGATCCTGACTAAGCTACATCCTAGCTGATTTGATAGGGACTGACCATGGAAGCCTCTTAGGGCCACGGTGCCTGTGGAAGGGGCAGTGCCTGGGCAAAGGTGGTATTGCAGGGGAGGGTTGACAGAGGCTTCTGGGAGAGAGAATCATGCTGGGAGGACAAACAGCTCCCCTAGAAGGCAGCAAGGAGTTGGGGCAGGAGGTGGGAGGAGGCCAGGAGTGGAATTGAGCAGACTTATTTGTGAATCCATCAGGGAACGATCAATGCTGTTGAGCATGCTTTGTATTTCCACCCGATTTTACACCTTAGGCACTTTCCTTCAAAATCAAATGTGGTTTGGGAGAGATTTTTAATGACTGCATAGCAGTCCATCATATCGAACCTACCATAACCTGCGATTTACAAATCCCCCAGAGTTAAGCAGTGTAAATAAATTGTTTACATCTCTTGGGCTGTATTTATTTGTTTGTTTGTTATTCTACATTACTCTGCTCAGAACCTCCTTGGAAATAAAATCCGTGCATATATCTAATTATATCTTTGGTGGGGGGGATGTTATAAATGGAATTGTCTCATCAAAGACTGTGGGCAGCTTAAAGCTTTGAATCCGTCTAAATAAATGGCCTTGCAGAATGCTTATGACAAGTCTTCCTCCCACTGTAGGAGAGAAGTTTCTTTGCCTCTGAACCTTTGCCAGCCCTAAGCACTATGATTTTTAAGAAGCTTGGCTAAAGTGACAGGCAAAATATATATCTCAGTGTTTTAATTTCAATTTCTTTTATTACTGGCGATGTTGAATTTTTCCCCCATCTATTTATTGCCTATTCATAGTCTCCCACTGTAAATTTCTTATTTATGGCCTTTGCTCCTTTTCCTAATGGGCTCTGAGGTCTCCTCATTGATCCGTTCGTTATTCACCTTGCCTGCCGTACGTGTTACAGACCCCTGCTTGTTTGATTCTTAATTTTGTTCCTGAGAGTTTAATCGACACAGTGGTTTGATTTTTATGGTTTAGATTTGCTGTTGTTTCCTTTGCGCCTTGTTAAATGAGTAAGTAAGTAAATAAATAAAACAAGCAAATAAATAAATGTGGTGCGTTCGTAGAAGTGCCCGCCTCCTTCAAAGCCAGACAAACATTCATCCATATTGTCTTCTAGTTCTAAAATTTCGTAGTTTGAATTTCCCCATTCCTCTGGCATTTCTCTTGGTTAAGGTCAGTTGAAGATCAAATTATTTTCTCTCTTTAAGCAATCAACTCTTCTCCCCAATATCATGTGTTCGATTCTCCCTCTTTCAACACCCAGCTGAAAGCGTACCTTATCACCCGCTGAGCCGTACGTAGGCTTCTGTGTCGTTTGGGATCCTGTGGGTTGAACTCCAGCAGGTGCCTGCATGGCATGCTGAGCTCTGCTCCTACTTAGGCCCTGGTTGGATTGTTTGAAGGGCTGACATGTATTTCCAGGCTCTCTGATGTGTTCCACCCCCACATCCCCCGGGTTCTAGTCGGACCTCTGCTTTCACAGGTTTTGTACAGAGGACGCAAGCAACATAGCTTGACTGTGACAGGCAGGTGTGCCTGGGCAGATCACAGACAGACTTTTGGCCACTGCTTCCTAGATAGTGTAACATCTCAGTCCACCACACAGCATTAACATTGAAGCCACTGTGCTAAGCGTTGGAGCTAGGACTTAAAGCATGTGAGTATGTTACCTGGAACCACCTTGCTGTTTAGTAACATGAGGGGCTTACAGATTCCGGAATCTGGGAAGAGTCCTGGATGGTCCCTCCATTCCCTTCCACCCCCACCCCCACCCCCAGATACTGAAGAATGATTGTATTTGACTACAACTACTCTTGAACCAGAATGTAGTTAAATGGTTTTTCTTTCTAACCTAAGGCTAGAATCTTTGTTTTCCAATATGGAATTTTTACGCAGTGGTACTTGTTACGAAATTGATCATATAATTTTGCATTCTAATTATATTGTATCGGTTTTTCTTATCTTATCTCTTCTGTTTGCTTTCTGTTGTTGTCATTTTGTTGGCTCTTTTGGAAACAGGGCTTCACTCTGTAGCCCAGGCTGGCCTTGAGTTTGTAAGAATTCTCCTTCCTCTATCTCTAAAGTGCCTGGAATACATGGGCCACCATGCCCAGCTGTCTTTAGACTTATCTTGCTCAATGCCGTGTCCCTAGAACTGAACGGACAGCCTAGCCTAACCAGAGAGCTCCAAGCAAGTCAGAGACCCTGTCTCAAAAGACAAGATAGAGGACATCCCGAGGAACAACACCAGGGTAACCTGTGGCCTTGAGCTGGCAAGTTTATGTCAACTTGACCCAAGCTAGAGTCGTTGAAGACGAGAGATCTCTAATTGAGAAAATGCCTCCATGGGATTGGGCTGAAGGCATTTGTAAAATTAGTGATTGGTAAGGGAAGGCCCAGTCTATTGTGGGTGGTTCCATTCCTGGGCTAGTGGTTCTGGGTTCAATAAGAAAGCAGTCTGGGGGTTGGGGATTTAGCTCAGTGGTAGAGCCCTTGCCTAGCAAGCACACAGCCCTGGGTTCGGTCCTCAGCTCCGGAAAAAAAAATTAAGAAAGCAGTCTGAGCAAGTCAGCCTCCTGTATCAGCTCCTGCCTCCAGGTTCCTGTCCTGCTTGAGTTCCTGTCGACTTCCTTTGACAATGAACTGTAATATGGAAGTCTAAGCCAAGTAAACCCTTTCTTCTCAGGTTGCTTTGGTCATGGTACTTCATCACAGCTACAGCAACCCTGACTAACAGAGGCCTCCCCATGCGTGTACACACCAGCACACAGCAGTCGACAGAAACTCCTCAGGTTTTGCATCACACTAAGAGATGTCAGCGAGCTACAGCAGTGGCGCAGATGAAGCTCAAACATCGCAGAAGACAAGCTCCATCGGGCTGTCTGCGTGCAAACCCAGAGCATCCGAGACAAGAGCGGAGGGAAGAAAGGAGCCTGACCTTTGTAGCAATCAGCATAGGCCCTGAGATAAACTGAAGAAAAATAAAAGCACAATCAAGACAAAAAAACAGGAACTGGGGATTCAGACTGAGGGAAATGGACAAGAAATCCACGTGGGAGCCAACGGTCATGTCTGTCTGTCTGTCTGTCTGTCTGTCTATCTGTCTGTCTGTCTGTTGTGTTTCTGCTGCTTGCTGTCAAAACGGATAGGGTCACAAAACCTGGAGAGTAGTTCTGGTCCTGGCTGGATGCTGCTCTCAAAGCAAAGCCATCGTCATGAAGAGCATTGACAACGGCCACCTCAGACATCCCCTGAACCTAGGCTCTCGTGGCTAGAATTGACCGCTATCTCCAAAAAGTGACAGCCACCAGGGATAAAAGGAGAACTGCCAAGAGGTCAAAGGTCAAATCTTTCACGAAACTTTCTACCCACAGCCACCTCATGCCCACAAGGTACTCTCTGGCTCTATCCTTTGGGAGAGCTTTTGTCAATGAGAAAGTCATTAGAGGCCCAGCTCTTTAACTTGAGGCCAGACAGAGGCTGAGGTCAAGTGTGGGGAGCAGTATGAGAATGGCAAGAGCAGATGGTTCTTCCAGGAGCTTCTACTCTAGGTGTGGTTATTGTTTGTCTTTAAAAACTGGGGGAAAAAACCCAAGGTAATACTTTTTTTAATTAATTAATTTTGTAAGTTTGGATGACATGTATCCATCTCTCTGTCTCTCTGTCTCTCTGTCTCTCTGTCTCTCTGTCTCTGTGTGTGTGTGTGTGTGTGTGTGTGTGTGTGTGTGTGTGTGTGTGTGTGTGTGAATGTACACATGAGTGCAGGTGTCTGTAGAGGCCAATCTCTCTGGGGCCAGAGTTACACGTAGCCATTCGTGAGTCACGTGACTTGGTACTGAGACTCGCATTCAGGCCCTCTGCAAGACCTGTACTTGGTCTTGGCTGCTGAGCCATCTCTCCAGCCCCAAGAAATACATTTAAAACCTTCTAACAAGAGAGGCTGTAAGGACAGTGAGATCATTTTCCCTTGTTAGGTCAGGGAATATCAAGTGGTGGGTCAGGGAGGGGGTACGGGAAGGGCGTGCTCACCCAGCACAGGTGTTATCAAAAGCTTTGGGGCAGAATCCATGAAAATAGATAATACACATGCCCCTCTGACCCAGCTTGGCATTTATCCTCCAAGAACACCTTTCATGGGTCCAAAGGAAGCCCATGTAAAGATGTTACTTTTATCCTGGGTGATAAGATAGCTGTAAACATCTCTATTAGCTTTTTGTAGAGGAACAATCAAATAAACCAGGATCCTCACTGCATCACAGTATTTGTGCCACCAAACTGGGCCCCAGCCTGACGAAGCTCGTGGATCCCTTGAGTTCCAATACATGAAATAAAGAACACAGGAATGACGCCTAACGTGGCTGCCTGACAGAGCTCTGCCCACAGAACCCATGTAAAGAGAGAAGGAAGGAGAGAACCAATCCCACAGAGCTGGTCTCCAACAGCTGCCTCCACCCCGCAATTAAAAACCTAGCCTAGGACTGCAAAGTGAATTGTTTAATGATTAGAAGGGTGTTTGTGGGCCTGCATTCTTTTAGGAGTCCCTAGGGGAGGGTCTTTCCTCTTTCTCCTACCTGCCAGGGCCTGCTGGCACTCTGTGGTTCACAGCCCCTGGTTACCTGGGCCTCTGCCTCCATCATCATGGCTTCTTCTCAGACTCTGACTGTCCAGCCTCCTTCTGGAAGGACATTGTGATCACACTGGACCACCATGATCGTCCAGGATCACCTCTCCACCTCAGTACCCTCCATGTAACCACAAGTCCTGTAGATCTTGTTAAGTCTCATATACCCAGATTGATGCAGGTCTTACTGGCTCTTATGTAGGGTCTGATGCAGGCCTGGGTCTAGCTGAAGTCCACACCCACATTCGTAAGCCAGGGAAGTTACCCATTTCAGTTAGAATTAGTAAAAGCAAAGGTACGGAATTTCCCGGAGCATGTGTGACCACGGAGTCCACCTGTGTACTCCAGAGCTGGGATGCTGTTCACCATGCAGGATGGCAGGGGCACTTTCACACTACAGATGTGGATGGAAGTGTCAGCTCCCCTCAGCTCCAATCCACGCTCTTCTTTCATTAATAAGGACAGTTAGAAGGAGAGGAGGAATGAAGGACATCTCTTCACTTATTTGAGCAAGCTTGAATGGGGCAGACTTGCAGGTCTCCCTTCTCCCCCCGAGTCACTGGCCACCAGTCCACAAGGATGAAGGGAGCAGAGTCCACAAACAGGGTTTCAGTCAGCCAGTGTGAGTAGATCAGAAATAACGGACTTATCTCCAGGATCAGCTTCAGGGAGACAGGCCAACGTTAACTGGGGCAAATCAAGGGTTATATAGTTTGGGGAGAGAGGATAGGAATATCTGGTGGGCAAAGGTCATTGGCTAAAGGCTAAAATACTGAGATGCCTCATTAGCATGGGGAGTCATGTCAAGAATCTCAGGTGCTCACTGAATGGGTTCTTATGGGGGAGAAAAGCTGAACCTGTAATCTAACTGAGACTTGTGACATCCTGCACGTAGACAGCATGAGAGTTTCAACCTCTCCAGAAACAGTCAAAGAGGGAGAAGCCCTGCTGGTAAAAGGAGTCCACCATTTTGCACTGAGCTTGGGGCTTTCCGGTCATGTTAGACTTTGACCTTATCATCGGGGGTTTTCTGACACAGGCTTGTAATCCCAGCCACTTGGGAAGTTGAGGCAGGATGGTCACAGGTTCTAACTCTGCTTTAGTTAGAGGGTGAGTTCAAGGCCAGCCTGAGCATCAGAAGTAAACCCATGGGAATAAGCTAGTGTCCAGGTCCTAGGCTTAGTGCCCATTTCTACCAAAAGGAAAGTAGGAAGGGAGAGAAAGCAGTAACTCCCCCATCTCACCCCACCCCACCCCACCGCTCCTCCTCCCCCACCACACCCCAATCCATAAAATCCTGTAACCAAGACTGACCGTTGAGATGTTATAGGACGTTTTAATCTCAAACCCAGCTCGCAGCTCTCATTTCGTCTTTCAGTGTTTGTGGCTCTGGGCAGAGGCTGGCACACTCTGTGACCAAGTAGGTGGCACACATTTCCTGCCTTTCCCACCATTGGCCTCCACTGCAGCTTGTCCATTCTGCCATCGACATGTGACCAGAGCTACAGGCAATATTTGTTCCTGAGAATGAGCGTGGCAGTGCCCCAGCGGAGGTTTGTTTATGAAGCAGGTGGTGAGCTGATTTGATCTCCGACTCCTAGTTTGCCAAGCCCTTTCCAGAGCATCGCTTTATGCTAAACACACAAAGTGGGCCACGTAATCTAAAATGCTCTTGTGCCCACGGTTAACGAAAAAAGGGGGGGCAGGAAACAGATGAAATCAACATATTTGATTAGATTCAGCATATTCAAAATATTATCATTTCAGCATTTGACTGACATGGAAATGAGCGAGCTACCTCACAGCGGAGGACCGGGCCACAATCACAATGATATCGATCACATTCTCTTTCACAGCAGACTGCCACCCAGCAAGTGATCAGTGAACCTCCCATCGGTGGCTGCTCTATGAGATAGCTTCTTTGAAATAATCACTTTTTTTGTTCTATTAAAAATTTAAATGTGGATGGTGGTGGTGCTGGAGGGATGGCTCAGTGACTACTTGCAGAAGATTTGGATTCCATTTCCAGCACCCATATCAGGCAGCTCACAATTGCTGTAATTCCAGTTCTAAAGGATTCTTCTGAACTTCCTCGGGTATACACACACACACACACACACACACACACACACACACACACACACGTGGGGGGAAGGGAGAGAGAAGATACAAATAACAAAAATAATTTTTGAAAATTAAATTTGGGAGCAAGAATGTAGCTCAGTTGGGGGTACTTGTGCTTAGCATGTGTGAGGGGCAGGGTTTGATCTAGGCACCCAAAGAAGGAGAGAAAGCTGGGATATAGTTAAACCTAAATACTATAGTTTTTAGTATTTTTGTCTGCTATTTAGTGGTTTGTTTCCAACTGCGGATCTGTCTTCTTTAAAGATTTATTTCTATTTTAAAATGATGTGTAACTTTTCGTTGGGGGGGGGCAGGTGGAGGAGGTCATTGGATCCCCTGGGACCTGGGGCTATATAGGAGGTTTCTAGCCATTGGATACAGGTTCTGGAGACAGAACTCAGGCTCTCTACCATAGCATCAAGTTTCTTAAGCAAGGGGCCGAGTCTCCATCCCTGAGAGCTATTTTTTTAATACATGACACATTTCTTCTATTATATCTTTGATTGTTGCTTTGGTTTGATCTTTGGATGTGCCTTAGAAGTACTAATTATTTGCAGATGGATCTCAGCCATCTGTCGTCCTTATTCCCCACGTCTCCGCTGTTTTTCTTCTGTATTTTTAATCTGTGCGCGTGTGTGTGTGTGTGTGTGGGGGGGGGGGGTGTATTCTGTGTGTGCTGCAGCCTGCATGTGGGGGTGAAAAGATAACCCCAAGTATCAGTGTTTGCTTTTCATCTTGCATGCGAGGAGACAGACAGCTGTGTATGTCAGGATAGCTGGCTTGGGAGTCTCCAGCTCCCTTTAGGTAGGAACACAGGCTTCCAGAACTGCTGTACTCTGCTCGGCTTTGTGAAGGTCTTAGAGGATACAAACTCAGGTCCTCACACTCTCAAGCGCTTTACCTGTTTTTGATGTTTTAATATCTTTTTATTTTTGTACTCTGGGGCAACTTTTAAGGTCTAACCTCTACATCACTAATTTCATATTTCTATACTATGTTATTCTTTGGATCCTTAAAGGCTTAAAATGAAGATGTATTATTACAATATTTTTTTTTTACCTTGGCCCCTGCTTTATCCTTGCTGGTCTTTTTAATCTAAATCTCTTGTTTGCACTGACTTTCTTCCATTTTAAATTCTGTTTATTGAGTATAAAAATAATCATACCCATTAAACTCATTCAAGTGCAGTTTTGAAAGTTATGAGCTGTCTGGTGTGTCAGTTAACTGCTGCCGCGGTAAAGCTTTGTAAGGAACGGCCTAGAATGTCACGAGAGAAGCACAGTCAGTTTCAGTCTGAGGCTCACAGTGTGCAGTTTGCCTGAGGTGCTTTTTCCTCAGGCTGTGGGCTTATATGTTAATTGAAGTGTCTCTGTGCCTCTTTCTCAGACATATTGTCTCATGACAAAGGTCAGAGGTCAGAGGTCACTGACAGGCAAGAAGAAACACTCTAGCAAAAAAGCTGAGGCTCAAAACTCACGTGGTCATAGAGACCTCGAAACTAGACCAGAGTTAGTCACGCCACCACCCTCAAAATCAAGTCGGTGGACTCTTACCACTTCATCATTTAGCTTTTGTTTTAAAGGGACACTGTGTAAAATCACTCTAGTAGACTGCTCTGAACCTACTAGGCCTCCAAGGTTATAAAAAAGAAAGTAAAACTGATAATATCATGTGCTGGCAAAGATGCAAAAAACCTGAGTTTGATCAGAGACCAAAAATGGTACTGGGGGCTCCTTTCACAAACAGTGCGAATGAATTTTCTGAATTTAAATGTTCATCAGTGATAGTGCCAAGCAAGACTACCCCTAGGGCAGTCCCCCGAGGGGACGGAAGAGTTACACGGAGGGAAGATTTACTCAATCCATCTGGCATTCTAGGAAAGGAAAGGCAGGGACAGAGAAAAGATGAATCAATTAAAAAAAAATAAGTCTGTGTAAAATTGAAGGCTACTCTAAAAAAAAGCCTCTGCTTCCTTTGGGACGTTGTTTTCACGGTAGACTCTTCTCAGGAGGCAGCAGCGTGGCCACCGTTTTGTATCAGAGCGTCTAAAAACGTGTGTGGCTGGATTTTCCCATCTCCAGATTTGCTGCTATAATTTTGAGTCAGGTTCTTGCTAAGTAGCCCAGACTAGCCTCCAATTCATTGCAGCCTCACCTAAGTTTGGATTGCTGGGGTTAACAGCTGTGTACCACCATCCCAGATTTTCTTCTTTTCCAGTTTTGACTGAAAAGAATTTCTGCGTAAACCAGGTGTCTAGCTATAGTCAAAGTGGGTACTATTCAGTCCATCAGAAAATAGGTGACCTATTTTTCTACCTGATTTCAACCAAGGGCACTCAGGTTCTACCCTACCTGGCCAGCCAGCGTCTCTGAGGACCACTCAAATTAGCACAAAGAACATCGTGAGGGGATTTTGTCTAGTATCTGGGGAGTGGTTCCCAGTCTTGGGGAATCTTGTGGAAGAAATAACATACATCTTTCAAGAGCCTGGAGAAGAAACTCTACTCTGGGAAAAAAAAAAGGCCAGGCCTCCAGATGTTAAACACCAGGCCTCTAGATGTTGAGCTCAGTAACATTGTGCCTGACAAGAACTGAAGAGGTCCAAACAGGGACATGTCATACTTTCATCTTGCCCTATAGAGAGGCTAGGAACATATTAGAGCTAGGAAGAATGGGTACTCTTTCCATGAGAGCCAGCCCCAGAGACCCCACTCTGCCCATTTCTTCCTTACTCCAAGCCTTCCTTGCCCTTTCCTACCAGCCCGGTTCTGGTCCCCATTGGCCGAGTGCACATGAGGAATCAGCAGAGCTTTGGCCAAGAAGGCTGCACCATTCTACAGAGGCAAGCACCCAAAAGAAAGCTTATGGGGTCGGCTAGTGCCCTTGGCTTCTTCTCTTCATTCCTGAATTTGTCTCCAGGCAAACCAGTAACTCCCTGCCATTGTAGGTCTGTGTAGCACAGGAGAGCACCCTGCTGGTCTCTTTGAGCCCACCTTTGGGCTCTAGTATTAGAATACTGTGGTGGGTCATCCAGCTTACTGAAATTACTATTACCTGGCCGTGTACAGTATGCAGCTGACAAGCAGTATCATGCTGATGACAGAGGCTATTGGTGAGGTGTCTCAGTTAGGGTTTCCATAGGTGTGATGAGACCACCATGACCAAAAAGCAAGCTGGGGAGGAAAGGGTTTGTTTGACTTATACTGCCAAATTACTGTTCATCATTGAAGGAAGTCAGGACAGGAACTCAAACAAAGCAGAAACATGGAAGCAGGAGTTGATGAGGAGGTCATGGAGGGATGCTGCTTACTGGCCTGCTCACCATAGTTTGCCCAGTCTGCTTTCTTATAGAACCCAGGATGACCAGCCCAGGGATGGAACCACGCACAATGGGCTGGGCCTTCTTCCATCAATAGCCACTTTAGGAAATGCCTAACAGCCATATCTGATGGAGGCATTTTCTCAATTAAGGTTCACTCCTTTCAGATGACTCTAGTTTACATGTCAAGTTTACAGCCAGCACAGGAGGAGTCATGAGGCACAAGGAAAGATCGTGTTATTCTATCTGAGGAGGAAAGATCTGCAGAAATCCATGGTTTGAGCTGTCCTAAGAGGCCACATCTATGTCCTTCTTTGGGATTTTCCTCAGCATATATTTCTGCCAATGGAATTTCTTTGACTGTGGAGAGACATCAGCCACCATTCTTTGGGCTGTAGTGACAGAAGTCCCTCAAGTCGGCTTTCCAAAGCAAGACATGTGACAGGGGCCTTTGAAAGCTCACTGTACTCACTACAGCCAAAGATGTTGGAGGTCTACCTCAGACCCAGTTCCAGCCATCTCCTCATAAACCTCTCAGTGGATGGGGAGAAAGCTACGGGAGCAGACAGTCCACAACTTGCTCCCTCTAGGCAGAGTCATGAATCTGTCACACCGTCCTTGGAAGCCATGGTCTGCCACTGGCTGTTGGGCAACCAGATGGAGATTAAACTCAAGGGCCAGTTGACCAAACAGTGGCTCCACTGTGGCTTGTCTCCAAAAACTTCCAATCCCTATGGGAGAGCACACACATAGACAGAGCCAACACTGAAGTTGGCAGGTCATAGGACTAAGGGCTCCTACTAAGGCCAGCTGGAAGATCTTTGGAAATGATGAGGAGATTGAGACACGAAGGGTGTCTAGGACCCTAGGAAAAGGCTCAGAAGTAGATGTCCCTAAGTGGAGATGGCTGAGGGAACAAAGAATGGATAGCAACTACCCATGCACAGATAGACATGAGGCTGAGGGTCTCCGCTGAGATGAGCAATGGGAAGGAATGGGGTTTATGAAGCCTAAGGAGTTGGTTAAGAAGAATTATAGTGGATGAGAGCCCCTGGTCAGGACTTGATCTTAGGTGGTAAGAAGCCAATTGAGAGATCTGTGTGGCTCCCTCAGGGTGCCCTCAGATAGTTGAGGCCACTCAGGTTGGGGCTTGCACTTAGCAGATTGAGGGACCAGGTGAGTCATGACAGGTCGTCCAGGGTATCACATCTCTTTTCCTGTGCCTTTTCCCCTTGGCTGTCTTCCATTTCCCTCTCTCCCTTTGCTCTATTTCCTCTTCCTCCTTGTCTCCTTGGAGGATGGAGCTGCCTTCTCAGAAATAGAAGTTGAGTGGGAAAGTTTTATCCTTGGCACGAGAGATATCTGCCTCACTCCAGAAAACCCAGTGTAAGATAAATCTAATTAAATCTGTTACTGTTCACAGAGACTAGTTTTGTGGGCAATTGACCTGTTTTATTTATTATGTAAACCATCATGAAAACCAAGCTCCATATTATTTATGCTAATGGAGGGAATAGGTAATAAATCCCGCGTGAGGATGTGGGTAGACCAGATGGTGCTGGTGGCACTTTGATGGCTGGTGCTGGAGGAGCCCATTTCAGAAGTTGCTCCCAACCCCAGGAGAAAGGCTGGGAAGTGTTGGAAGGAGGTGGGGTAGAGTCTGGAGGGGCAGCCTCGCTATCAGCAAATTGAAGAATGCTAATGAGATGAGGGGACCTTTCTGGGTCGTTCCTCCCTCTTGGGGAAATCTCCAAGCCTGTGTCATGAGCCTTGGAAAGATGGGACTGGAATTAGACAACATTGCTTCTAGTGTGATGTGTCCCAAGCAAGACTGCCACCTCCACAGTGGCACTGGATTCCCATGACAGTCCTGAGAAGTAGGTCTGTTCTGTCTCAGGTTTATAGAAAATAGAGCCAGCGAGAATTGGGGCGTGTGAGCCTCGAGTCTCCTTTTGGGACTCTGAGGACCTGGGTAATGGGGGAGATGGTTTGATGGACAAGAACAGTTGCTGTGCAAGCCTGGCCTGTGTTCAAATGCCCAGCACACTTGTAAAGCTGGATGTGACCATGCAGGTCTGTAGTCCTAGCATTAGGTGGTGGGAGTGGGGGTAGGGATGTACTTATGTGAGGATGGAGATAAGAGGATTGCTGGCTAATTAGCCTAGCTGGAAAATCGTGAGTTCCAGTGAGAGACCCTGCCTCAAGGGAACAGGCAGAGACAACAAGACACTGGATATCTGTCTGCCTCTGGCTTCTGCAAACACACACACACATACAGCACAGCACAGAGACTACACACACAGACACACTACATACACACACACACACACACACACACACACACACACACACTACATCCACACACACTTCACAGAAACTACACACACACACTATATACACACACACTTCACAGAGACTACACACACATACTGCACACACACACACACACACACACAAACACACAAACACACAAACACACACACACACACAAACACACAAACACACACACACACACACACGAACTCACATGTGACAAAGAAAGAAGGGAATGGACCAGGAAGAAAGGAGAAAGTTGAGAGTAAGGTGTAACGCTGTGTGTGTGTGTGTGTGTGTGTGTGTGTGTGTGTGTGTGTGTGTGTGTAATGTGAGTGTGTGTGTAGTCTCTGTGGTATGTGTATGTGTAGTATGTGTGGTATGTGTGTGTGGTGTGTGTGTAGTCTGTGTGTGTATGTAGTCTGTATGTGTATAGTGTACCTGTGGTGTGTGTGTGTGTGTGTGTGTGTGTGTGTGTGTGTGTGTGTGTGTGTAGGACATGAGTGAGGATTGGAGAAGGGGCAGGAATGGGGTGAAAAGAAAAGATGAGTAGGATAGGGCAAAGGGGAAAGAGAACAGGAAGGATGGAAGGAAGAGACATCTTGCTTTCTTCTTGAGAACAGCTGGCTCTGGATCTTTAAGGGGAAATGAGAATTAGGTGTGAGTCAGGGCGTCACATGAGCTGCTCCTCATTATGACTGTGGGTGAAAGCAGGGAGCTAGCTTGCTTATCTCTTCTTCCCTCCCGAGAAAAAGAAACATAGTTTGGGGGGTCATGGCAAAGGATCTGAGTTTACGCACCCTCGAAAGTAAGTAAGAAATCATCCAGCCTGCAGCTGCCTTCTCAGCCCGCTCCACCCTCTGTGGGCAGACCAGGAAGACACCTTCGCTCACCTCTGGATGCCAGGGGCAAATGCTTACATTTTCTTGCCTATTTCAGGCAAAGAGTCCAGAGAGGAGAGATATTTAATCCCCAAATGCTTTGGCTTATTTTCAAGAGAGATAAAGAATAGTTAGAGAAAGTCTAGAGGAGGAAAATTTACTAGCAAGGGCGTCAGAATGTCTGTGTGCCTGCGTTAAGGGCTGGACTTGAGCCCTGTGTCTGTGAGCCTTGCTGTTCTTGGGGACGGCGTTACCCACTTCCAGGGCTTCTGATGGGGACTGAGCAGAGCAGAGCAGAGCACAGGCTACACAGCACATGGCATGGAGGATGTGTAGACTTGAGTGGGAGTCCCAGGAAGATGCCTTCTCAGATGAACTCATCGCAGACAATGGAGTGAGGAGCGAGGCAGAACTGGGCAGAGAAATCCTTTAGTGATGCTGTGATTTTAGCAAAGGCCTCAGTCCACAGGAGCAGCTGGGCTGTGATACCAGCCATCATGGGATTGAATATCCTAATTTGCCCAGCACCAAGGGCATCCCAGGGCTTTAGGTGCTTAGAATGGGAAATTACTGGAAAAACTGCTATGAACTGGTCACTCTACCTTACAGCACTGTCCTGTATCTCATTGGATGTGATGGAGTGGGGCTAGCCTTGGATGTGGTGGGTTTTTTTGAGTATTAATTTCTGAAGGTCTTGTGCTATGAGTAGTAAGTTACCAATGTTCCCGCAACACTTAGAGGAATGAGGAAACTGAATATTAGAATGTGGACACCACTCTACAGTTGCTGGCAAACAAATTCAATCCCCATTGTGATACAGGAGAAGAATGGTGCAGGCCGTGATGACACAAGGTGTCCATGAGGTGTCACAACTGAGATCTCCATGCTGATGAGGTATCTAGAGGCCCTTTAAGGTTTAGCCAATGAACTTCCCTTCCTGGACATTCCTTCCTACAGAAGGTACTTTACTCTCTGGTCCACCCTGAGGAGATGGTATGCACCCATTTTGCACAATGAACAATCAATAAACAGTTTGGAACCAAGGACGGTCTCTTTCATCAAGAACCACTGTGGGGAGCAGCAAGAAGGCCTTGGTCTGCATAGCCGTGGTGCCAAAGCCTCCTGTAGAAGGCCTGTCTACACCGCTGAGCTAAGTCAAAGTTTCCCATTCCTTCAATTCTGGGCTCCTCCTCAGCCCATGAGTCTCCTCTGTTTTCTGTTCCTCTGCAATTTCCAGCGGCATCTGAGGGTCCAGGAGTTTGGGATCCCCTGGCCCTGGGCTACTCATGGTGCGGCCTTGAACTCCCAAACCCATTCCCAACTCCTCTGTGCAGTTTTCCAGCAGTGAATGGATGCCCCAGAGTCAGAGAATCCCAGCTTCAGCCTCTCCCATTTTAGACTGCATTTTCCTACCCCTTGAGTGGTATCTCCAATGCTTCACTTGAGCCCTGGACTGGTGTAGGGTAAATGCACTCTAGCGTGCTCTGTGTTGTTCCACCATTCCTATACCTCAGCAGAAGGGTGGGATTCAGATCCACAGGGAGGGTCTTCCAATTCTTCATCTTGCCTCATTAAAGGATGGATTTTTCATTTCTTCAGAGTCTACCTCAGGAAGCCAGGAGGCCCCTATGACAGGCCAGTCTCTGCGGACACCAGCTTGGGACAGTAGGATTCGAGAGGTTGTCTACAGGGATCATCTTGCTTTCCTCCCTGTCTCCTTTCTTTGGTCTAGGAGTCCCAGGCTCCTTCACTCAGATAATTAAAGTGATCATGACACGAATAATAACAGTTGAGGTGATAGAGAGTGCCAGGCATGGTTGTAAGAGCTTTGTATGGAGTTGATCATGGCAACTCAGGGCTTCAAGACGGAATGTTCCCATGGGGGAAGGAGGTGACTTGTTTTGTTTTGTTTTGTTTTGTTTTGCTTTCTGGTCAGAGGTGTCATATAGTCCTTACCAAAGCAAGAAAGAGTACAGACTCCACCTCCCAACAGGTTGCACATCAAAGAGCTCACTGCTGTCTTAAATTAATCATGAGACCAGCATGCCTGCCCCGAGAGTCCCTGCTGCTTATTTCACGTACCTTTCTGCCCTCCTCTCAAGCTTTCTCTTTCCCTAGGAATTCCACTTCAGAAGACCAACCCACAGGGGCTTCTCTGTCTCATAACCTCAGACCCCCAAGAACAGGTAGTGAGGTCAAATGTCTAGCTCCCTCAACCCAGCATTCTACCAGCTTTCTCTCACCTCTTCCCCCTTGTTCTCAACTCTAGACTCTGGGCCTGTGGCTTTGTCCTGACTCAGCAGAAGGCCAGACAGAAGCTGCACAGATCTGGGGGCCTGTGGAGTGCTTAGAGGAGAGACCTACCAGGGAGGGCTGCAGTTCAGGTGGCAAGCATCTGGTAGACTCAGTCTGGGTCCATGATAATGGTAGCAGGAAGTACTATTGGCTATGGGGGATTCAAATCCAGTCAGATGACTCCCTGATGAAAATGTCCCATGGCCCTCTATGCCCCTTTAGACCTGAATGGAGCCATGCCGGAAGCCTCATTAGTATCTTGCTTTTCCATCAGTTGAGCCATGTGCTGTCCATGACTTTAAGGGGCTTCTGTTCTTTGTACAAAAGAGCCCCAGAAATGTTCAGGGTTTTGAGAAATAGTATGGATATTCTGCCTTGGGGATCCTCAGAGGCAAAAAGTACAACTTCACTGTTTTTGCTAAAAGGCCTCGCTTGTCAATATACAGATAGAGACACTGAGCCTCCAAGAGACAAGTTCATGGGCACAGAACTCCACTTCTAGGAGCTCTAGCACTCCCAGGATTGTAGGATCAGTCGTGAGTAGGATACAACATCTGTTCCAATACCACCAGGAGTAACTGGGACCAGCAGGACCCAGGGACACAGGAATCCTGTCCAACCAGTGGCTCGAGTTCCTTCCAGCCTGTACCAGTTTCCTTGGGAATGAACTACACAGCTAGTCTCACAACATCCAGAGGAGGCTCAAATCCCAGGCACTCTAACACACCTAGGATCCCAGGATCCCAGGAGCTTGGTCACACCAGGATCTCAGGGTCCCAGAGGTAGCTTGACTCCCAGGAACTCTGACATACCCAGAATCTCAGGATCACAGGATCCTGGAATCACAGGATCACAGGATCCTGGAATCACAGGATCACAGAGACAGCTGGACTTTGAGAAGCTCTTACACAACCAGGATTTCAGGAAGGACAGGCTCCCATCAGATATAGCGAGGGCAGGTAGCATTAGAGATAACCAGATGGCAGGAGGCTAGCATAAGAACAGAAGCAACAGAAACCAAGGCATAATCAATTCCCCCACTATAGCAAGTTCTGGATACACCATCACATCAGAAAAGCAATACTCAGATCTAAAATCACTTCTCATGATGATAATAGAGGACTTTAATAAGGGCATAAATAACTCCCTTAAAGAAATGCAGGAGAACACAGATAAACAGGTAGAAGTCCTTAAAGAGGAAACACAAAAATCCCTTAAAGAATTAAAGAAAACACAATCAAACAGGTGAAGGAAATGAACAAAACCATCCAAGATCTAAAAATGGAAATCACAAAGGGATACAACCCTGGAGTTAGAAAAACCTAGGAAAGGGATCAGGAGTCATAGATGCAAGAATCACCAACAGAATACAAGAGATAGAAGAAAGAATCTCAGGTGTAGAAGATAACATAAGCGAGTGGGGCCTGCCGGAGTGAGTGGGGCTAGCCGGAGCGAGTGGGGCAGACCAGAGCAAGCAAGGTTGACCGGAACGAGGGAAAAAAATCAGAAAACATCGACACAACAGTCAAAGAAAATGCTAAATGCAAAAAGCTTCTAACCTAAAACATCCAGGAAATTCAGGACACAATGAGAAGACCAAACCTAAGGATAATAGGTATAGAAGAGAGTGAAGATTCCCAACTTAAAGGGCCAGTAAATATCTTCAACAAAATTATAGAAGAAAACTTCCCTAACCTAAAGAAAGAGATGCTCATGAACATACAAGAAGCCTACAGAACTCCAAATAGATTGGACCAGAAAAGAAATTCCTTCTGTGACATAATAATGAAAACACCAAGTGCACAAAACAAAGAAGGAATATTAAAGCAGTAAGGGAAAAAGGTCAAGTAACATATAAAGGCAGACCTATTAGAATTACACCAGACTTCTCACCAGAGACTATGAAAGCTAGAAGATCTTGGACAGATGTCATACAGACCCTAAGAGAACATAAATGCCATCCCAGACTACTGTACCCAGCAAAACTCTCAATTACCATATACAGAGAAAACAAAATATTCCATGAAAAACCAAGTTTACACAATATCTTTCCACAAATCCAGCCCTACAAAGGATAACAGATGAAAAACACCAACACAAGGAGGGAAACTACACCCTAGAAAAAGCAAGAAAGTAATCTTTCAACAAACCTAAAAGAAGATAGCCACACACACATGATTCCACCTCTAACAACAAAAATAACAGGAAGTAACAATCACTTTTCCTTAATATCTCTTAACATCAATGGACTCAATTCCCCAATAAAAAGACATAGACTAACAGACTGGATATGTAAACAGAACCCAGCATTTTGCTGCATACAAGAAACACACCTCAGTAACAAAGACAGACACTACCTTGAGTAAAACGTTGGAAAATAATTTTCCAAGCAAATTGTCCCAAGAAACAAGCTGCAGTAGCCATTCTAATATTGAATAAAATAAACTTTCAACCAAAAGTTATCAAAAAGGATAAGGGAGGACACTTCATACTGGTCAAAGGAAAAATCTACCAAGATGAACTCTCAATTCTGACCATCTATGCTCCAAATGCAAGGGCATCCATATACATAGAAGAAACTTTACTAAAGCTCAAAGCACACATTGTACCCTACACAATAATGGTGGGAGACTTCAATACCCTGCTCTCAGCAATGGACAGATCATGGAAACAGAAACTAAACAAAGACACAGTGAAACTAGCAGAAGTTATGAACCAAATAGATCTAACAGATATTTATAGAACATTTCATTCTAAAGCAAAAAGAATATACCTTCTCAGCACCTCATGGTACCTTCTCCAAAATTGACCATATAATTGGTCACAAAACAGGCCTCAACAGATACAAGAAGACTTAAATAAGTCCATGAACCCTGTCAGATCACCACGGACTAAGGCTGGTCGTAAATTCCAACAGAAACAACGGAAAACACACATACAAATGGAAGCTGAACAATGTTCTACTCAATGATAACTTGGTCAAGGAAGAAATAAAGAAAGAAATTAAAGACTTTTTAGAATTTAATTAAAATGAAGACACATCATACCAAAACTTATAGGACACAATGAAAGCAGTGATAAGAGGAAAACTCATAGCTCAAAGTGCCTCCAGAAAGAAACTAGAGAGAGCTTACATTAGCAGTTTGACAGCACACCTGAAAGCTCTAGAACAAAAAGAAGCAAATACTTCCAAGAGGAGTAGACGACAGGAAATAATCAAACTCGGAGCTGAAATCAACCAAATAGAAACAAAGAACTATATACAAAGATCAACAAAACCAGGAGCTGGTTCTTTGAGAAAATCAACAAGATAGATAAACCCTTAACCAGACTAACCAGAGGGCACAGAGACAACATCTAAATTAATAAAATCAGAAATGAAAAGGGAGACATAACAGTGGAAACTGTGGAAATTCAAAAAATCATCAGATCCTACTACAAAAGTTTATACTCAACTAAATTGGAAAGTCTGGATGAAATGGACAATTTTCTAGACACATACAAGGTGCCAAAGTTAAAACAGGATCACATAAACCATCTAAACAGTCCCATAAACCCTAAAGAAATAGAAGTAGTCATTAATAGTTTCCCAACCAAAAAAAAAAAAAAAAAGCCCAGGACCAGATGGGTTTAGTGGAGAATTCTATCAGACCTTTAAAGAAGACCTAATACCAATACTCTTCAAACTATTCCACAAAATAGAAACAGAAGGTCACTACCCAATTCGTTCTATGAAGCCACAATTACACTTATACCTAAACCATACAAAGACCAAAGAAAGAGAACTTCAGATCAATCTCTCTTATGAACATCAATTCAAATATACTCAATAAAATTGTTGCCAACCGAATCCAAGACCACATCAAAATGATCATTAACCAAGATCAAGTAGGTTTCATCCCAGGGACGCAGGGATAGTTCAATATACGAAAACCCATTAACGTAATCCACTGCATAAACAAACTCAAAGACAAAAACCCCACATGATCCTTTCATTAGATGCTGAAAAAGCATTTGACAAAATTCAGCATCCCTTCATGTTAAGTCTTGAAAAGATCAGGAATTAAAGACGCATATCTAAACATAGTAAAAGCAACATGCAGCAAACCAGCAGCCAATATCAAACTAAATGGAGAGAAACTTGAAGCAATCCTACTAAAATCAGGGACTAGACAAAGTTGCCCACTTTCTCCCTATCTATTCAATATAGTACTCAAAGTTCTAGCTAGAGCAATTAGACAACAAAAGGAGGTCAAAGGGATACAAATTGGAAAGGAAGAAGTCAAAACATCACTATTTGCAGATGATATGATCATATACTTAAGTGACTCCAAAAATTCCACCAGAGAATTCCTAAAGCTGATAAACAACTTCAGCAGAGTTCCCTGGGACTAAGCCATCAACAAAGGACTACACATGGCTCCAGCAGCAGAGGATGGCCTTGTCATGCATCACTGGGAGGGGAGGTCCTTGGTCCTGTAAAGGCTCACTAGATGCCCCAGTGTAAGGGAATAAAGGGCAGGGAGGTGGGAGTGGGTGGGTGGGTGGGTGGGTGGAGGAACACCCTCAAGGGGAGGGAGGATGGGCTGGAGCCATCCCTGGGCTGGTAGTTCTGGGTTCTTTAAGAAAGCAGGCTGAACAAGTCATGAGTAGCAAACCAGTAGGCATTACCCGCTCCATGGTCTCAGCATCAGATCCGCCTCCAGGTTCCTGCCCTGCTTGAGTTCCTGGCTTCCTTTGATGATAAGCAGTGACATGGAAGTGTAAGCCAGATGCTCCTGCCCAAGCCCTTCCTCCCCAAGTTGCTTTGGTCGCCTTGTTTCATTATATCACAGCAATAGTAGCCCTGATTAAGCCAGGGAGTGAGTTAGGCCTCTGAACCCCAATCTAATGGTCCTCATTCCACTGGAGATGCCTAAGGAAGGTGGTTTTCCACTGAGGACCTTGACTTCCCTGTATTCAGTGTGATGTTCAGGTCTTACACAGTTAGGCTCAGCTCATGAATAGTAATAATGCTTGCATCTGACTTTGAGAATTGGGGGCCAGAGCTTCTCAGGCCACCCCCTGCACCCCTGCTCTTTGTAGCACACTGAAACCAGTGCAGTACCTAGGGTCAGAAGTCATCAAGGGGAGGGCACCTAAGGCAGCCTCAGGATGGCACAGCCTGGGAGGCTGCCAGGCTCCCCCGTGTCTCCTCACTGTAGTGTGGGCTCCACTGGGCCCTAGCCACATGAATTTTCTCTTTTTCTGTACCATGCCCAGCAGGGTCCAGCAGAGACCATGCACAAAGCATTCACCATTCCTGCTTGGCCTTGTCATCCCTCTCATGACTCAGGCCTCAGCCAAAATATCATTCTCAGCAAATGCTTTTTACCTATCTTCAATAATTCAACAAACGTTACCTGGCCACTAATACATACCCGACACTTTCCTGTATGAGAGTAACTGGAGCTTATAATGTCCCTGGCACAGGGCAGATGGATCTCTCTATCTCTCTCTCTCTTTCTCTCTCTCTCTCTCTCTCGGCCTGTCTCTCTCTCTGTGTCTCTCTCTGTGTCTCTCTCTGTCTCTCTCTCACTCTCTCTCACTCTCTCTTGCTTTCTCACAGACTTACATGACCATGGGTACAGAAAGACATTGGGATGTAAACCCAACACACACACACACACACACACACACACACACACACACACACGTACAGATATATTGACAAATAACACATATCTTCAACAACCAAGGTACACAGAAACCCAGATGCACAGAGGGGCCCAAATGTGACGAGGAAATAACCTGGACCAGTGTGGATGAGTGCTTGGGAAGCTCAGAGCCTCAGGCTGCCTGGTGGGAATACCCGTGAGCATCCTTATGAGCATGCACTGAAAACCAAGAGGGACAGAGGCCCCTGGAGGTCTGCAGGAGAGTTCCAGGCAGGGGATGCTGCAGATATTGGGAGAGGAGCAAGGCATAATGGGGAAGAGCTGGCTTGCAGGAGCTATGACTCATGAGGACCCGTGTGTGGCTGGGAGCTGGAGTCCCAGGTGTGGATTGGGATATGGAATGGCCTGGCCTTTTAGGTCCCTGTGGGGACTTAGAACTTATTGAGGATATGGATATCTGTGGTTTGTTTTTCTGAGACCTCATCCATCCCCTGTAGCTCAGGCTAGCCTCATACTGGCAGCAATTCTCCTATCTCAGCTCCCTACATGCTGAGATTATAGATGTATGCCACCATACCTGGCTCTCATTAGATTTTGCAGTGAGACACCATTAATGTCCAGCAGGGTGTGGTACTATTCCACTCACGTTTTTGGCAGCTTCCTCTGGCTACCATGAGGATAATGGGGAGGGGAGTCTGTGTAAAAGCTTGGAAGCAGGGAAAACCAGGCAGTAGCCCAGGCCGCCTCAATGGTGACCAGAGCCACAGCCAGCACAATGGCTGTCACAGTGGGGGAAGGGATGTTCTGGATATGGCATCAGTAGGGTTTGCCAAGGGCCTAGAGATGGGGAGGAAAGCTGGCCAAGGCTCCTGAGTGGCACGCATTGAACCAGGGAGCACTAGGGCAGAGGGACTGGGAGCCAGCCCAGTGGTTTCACATCAGTAGTTGAGAATCTATGATGCTTTAGCCCGTGGCCCTGCCTAGGGCATGTTCCTAACTGAGTTCAAGGTCTAGAGAGGGGACTGGGGGGCTGTATACTTTTGGTTTATAGAGGGTGCCTAGTGGCATATTCCTGGAGGTGGCTCCCTGGGTAGAGAGAGAACAGGGAAGTGTCAGGCCTGAGCCCCATAAGTCATCCCCATTAGTCTCTGGGCTGTCAATCATCTCATTTGGTTTCCCAGATTTTCAAAGATCAGAACCAGTAGAGGGCTTGGGTTAGGTTCCTAAGAGTTGCTGTAACAAATGACTTTAAACCAGTGGCTTTAAAAAACAAGCTTATTCTGAACAAGGGGCTTGAGGCCAAAATCAAGATGTCTGCAGGGATGCATGCCTGCCAGGTCTAGAGGAGACTGTCTCCTGGGCTCTAGGACAGGAATGTGACCAAGACAAGATGGAAGGACATCCTGTAAAGAGAACTAAGGGCCAGGAGAAGCTAGGAGCCTCATCCTTCTATAGGAAGTACCTTCTCAATGCTATTCTAACACCTGGGAGTGCTTCCCACCTCCAGCCAAGGTGCCAAATGCTAAGCCTGGTCTGGGCCCTGCTAAGCTACTGTTTAAATAGTCAAAGATTAGTTTTCAAATTGACAAACAGAGCCCATCTGGAATGCTTGGAGCCGACTCCTCTAGGGCCTGGCTGAGCAAACCCAATTTAATTAGGACTGGTGCTTGGCCTAGGGCAGAAAGGTAAGGGGGAGGGGCAGCCACCTTCTAGCACGGCAGCTAGGCTGGCTGCTAGTTTGTATGTCTGGTCTGTGTATCCCTCTGACCCAGCCCTTCTTCCAAGTGGAAAGATAGGATCAGAACCTCATGCTGTCTCTTGAGCTCTGAATCCAACCTCTTCCCAGAATCCTTTGTGTGCTCACAGGTTCCTTCACTGTCTCAGCCTTTCATCTGTGTGAGTGCGTGTCATTCTGTCTATCCATTCACCCATGCATCCATTCACCTATTGAATAACTATTAAGACCCACTGTTGAATGGGTGGAGTTTCAGGCACAAACAGCCCTACCCTTTGGAGCTTTCCATGGGTGGGTACCAGATGTTTATCTAGCGGTTTGGGGCATGACTATTTAATCATAGCCTGTGAGATGTGCTCAGATGTGTGCTGGGTTCTGGGTGAGTGGAGTCTTGATGTGGTTTCTGGAGGTGGGATGGAGGTAGTCAAGGAAGGCTCCCCAGGAGCTGGTGCCTGGACTGAGATTTGAAGTAGGATGGGAGACGGCCAGGTGAGAAGAATGTGTCTGAAGCAAATGTGTGTTTTGTACATATGTGTACAGATATGGCACAGTCCAGACAGAGGGGACTCTGGGTAAAAGTGTGAGGGGAGGCGAAGCCCATCACTGGGTACCAGTGGGAGGCTGCATACCTGGGGACAAGCACCAGCTGAAGCCAAATCAGAACTGGCCAGATAGATAGTCAGGGTCTCCTTGGTATCTAGTCCATCGGAAAATGCTAGAAGACCTTGCAGGACTTTGAGAAGATTTACATTCTAAAGATATCAGAGCTCAGAGCTGGAGAGATGGCTCAGCAGTTAGGAGCACTGATTGCTCTTCCAGAGGTCCTGAGTTCAAATGCCAGCAACCACATGGTGGCTAACAGCCATCTGTAATGGGACCCGATGTCCTCTTCTGATGTGTCTGAAGACAGCAACAGTATACATATACAATAAAGCCACCAGAGCTCCATGTGCTGCCCCCATCCCCTCCCAGACCCTGTGTACTGAGGTTCCTGACAGAGTTTGGGTCTCAGATTTTCCTAGTCCCCAGGCTGGCAAACAGCTAACATTGGGCTCTCCAGATGAGAAAAGGCCCCTAGACAGCCCCCTTGTGGTGTGGGCCAATTCCATTACCAGGTCCACATAGCCAATAATGCCACACACCTGACAAGACAGAATGCAGATCTGGGTGTAACAGCACAGTTGTGACCATTTGGGTCAGCCCCGGCACTGTAGTCCCTAAAATTCTCCACTGTGAGCAGATCTAGGACTGGCACTCACATTCAGGTCAGTACCACATCGAGCCTCAGGTTAGGCCCGCTGGTTGGGATAAATGACACAGGATCAAGCTGAGAGCTAAGGCTCCAGTGGGCAGCCTTCTGGAATGGAATTCTGGTCTGCTATCACTAGCTGTGTGACTGTGGGCAAGATATATCTGTGTCCTGTGCCACATGTCCTCATTTGTGCTGGAGGGACAGAAATGGTAACGGTAACTCCATCCTGGAAATGCAGAGAGATGGAATCAGACCAGCTTATAAAGCCTTAGGATGATGTCCCACACACAGGGATTGCCTCATACCATCAGCTGAGGCCTTGAGAATAGCCATCCCTCATGGCCAGTGTAGCCACGTCTGGGCTCTGGACAGTCACCCCCAGGTCCATCCTTTCCTGAGCTCAACCAACTATCGAGACCTTTTAGGTCTCTAGAATGGCCCTCTGGGACTCTTGGGCACCCTTTAGTCTATGACCAGCAGCTAGAGCTCTTCCATTCCCTACTTTCAGATCTGATCCCAGATATGGTTGCTCAAAGACAGAGTCTTGGAAATCTTCAAACACTCCAGATCTCAATCACTTAGTTTCTTTCAGAACTGGGTCTTCAAAACACATAGTTCAAAAATTTTTAGTTGGAGGGCTGTTGGATGGCTCAGCCGGTAAAGGAGCTTGCCACTCAAGTCTGACAACTTAAGTTCAGTTCCCTAGAACCCACATAAAGGTAGGAGATAATCAACTCCATAAAGCTGTCCTCTGGCCACAGCATGTGTGTGTGTGTGTGTGTGTGTGTGTGTGTGTGTGTGTGTTGCACACACAAATAACAATGATGATGATAAATTAAAAAAATTAATTGGAACATATTTGTTCAGTTTAATGAGATGGACGACTTTCCCAAATCACTGGGAAAGCCTAGCTATACTTAAGAACCCAGAGGAAGAAAGCAAGCCCCCGAACTTCCCACCACAGGGAAGGAGAGATGAGCGAGTGCCTACATCATGCACTCATTGTTTATTGGGTTAATTCTCTTTGGAGAGTCAAATGACAGAGAAGAACTTGGGTGTTTAGAAGAAAATTAAAAGGGATTAGCATTTAATTTTTCTTCCTTTACTGTAGATTTTAATAAGACAGACACTGTATGAGGTCTTAGTAAGTCACAGATGGCACACTCAAGTGTTTGTAAGGATTTGGATGTGGTAGGGGAGCCATAGAGTTGGTGAGAGGGCTTTATGGCCACTCCCAGGCTCCAAGGAACAGTATTTAGGTCACATGGATGCTGCAGCCAGTCTCCGTATTTTCACTCAGACACAGAACTGTGACAGAACTGAGGATTGAGGGTGTCCTGAGTCATGGGGTCCTAACACCACCTGTTCTTCCAAAAGGACTGCAAGTCCCAGGGTGGGGGAGGAGCTCCCTGGGATGATGTCACAGGTTCACATCTCTGGAAGATGTTCCTGAGCTGGGCTTGGCCAAGTACCAGCCACTCTGCCATCCTTCAAGACACAGACCAGAGTTGGCCGCAGACTGAGAAGGTGGCAGTTGGCACAACAGAGGTACGGCTGTCTGGGCGGAGGCCAGGCTCCCTGACGGGTTTGCTTTCTGCCTGGTGATTACCCATTACTCCCGTCAGTGCCTGATAAACCGTTATCACGGAATTATCCGCTGCAGGCTCCGCATCAGTATGAAATCCATTACTGTCCGTCAAGCCCTGTGGCTAATAGGAAAAACCCGGCAGCTGCCCGGTGCGAAGGCGGGGCTCACACAGATCCACTATCTGTCTATTACTTCAGCAATCACACCTCGTAATGGAATCTTGGATGGGAAATGACAAGAAGTCCCAAGACGTGTCATTCTGATGGGCGGCTTGGTGGGTGGAGTCATCTGACTAGTTCTAGAGTGTGGCAAGGAGGTGACCCAAGGGTCAGCTAGCCCCCCAACACCCTACCCCATCAACAACAGGGAAGCTTTACGTTGTGGCCTGTGAGCAGATTCTCAGTAAAGAGCCAGGCAAACGTGAATGGATAAAAGGATAGAATAACGGATGGATAGATGGACAAATGGAAAAATGGATGTATGGACAAATGGCTTGATGGCTAGACAGATGAAAGAATGAATGAATGAATAAATGAATGAGTGGCTTATGTATGTATTTATGAACATATGTGAATAGATGGAAGATGGACAACTAGATGCATATATGAATATATATAGATGGCTAGACAGATGGATGGATGAATGGGTAGATGGATGGGTGGATGGATGGATGGATGAATGATAAATGAAAAAATGGATAGACTAATAGATAAATGAGTTAGACAGATATATAGATGGATGGACAGTTGGACAGACAGATGGATGGAACCCTAAGGTAAATCCCAACACAAGACCATAGTGAGGCTACCTCACTCCTGCTAGCCCTTTTTCTGGCCTGAGGTTCTCCTTTATCCTCCTGAGGTCATCAGCTACCATGGGGTCTAGAGCCAGTGTGGGTGCTGGGGTCAGGCAGAACTTCTCATGAAGCCCAGCTCTGTAGCAACCCTGCCTTAGGTAATGCACTCAAGCTCTCTGACCTGTAACCTGGGAAACACCAGAGTCATAGCACTCTGCTGTGCTGGGTGGCCTGGGAGGCATCCTTCATCTTGTCCCTTCCTGTTTGGTACCCGTGGCGACGGCAGCAATGTGTACCTCCTGGATGAACTGGCTTGGGAATCAACTTGGGCTTAACGTCCTGACCCTGGAACACACTGCAGACCAGACTGTCAGGGAAGACTGAGGGGGTGGCAATTGGCAGGCCAGCTCCGTGACCATTACAGTGGGAGTGTCCTGGAGGCTTTTAGTTAGGAAGGGAAGGTAGACATTGGTTAGCCTTTCAGGAAACCAGCTCTGCCTGCTGTACGGAGGAGAGAGCACGTGGGATGATCTTTCCCCATGATCCATCGAGATGCAGGCAAACTGTGATTATCGATCAGTGAGAGGTTCAAGTAACCCCCATACTGACTTCATCTCCAAGCCGCTTCCCTTGCTCAATCTGTTCAGCCCCAGTAAGCACTTTGCTCTCTAAGCGTGCCAGGCTCACCCAGCAACCTCAGGGCTTCAGCCTGCTGTTCCCTCTACCTAGAAAGGATCCTCCAGAAAATATAGATCTTTACATTGTCCCCATTTCTGCAAGTATTTCCTGGTCTGAAATGACAACCCTCCCTCTTCTTCCCTTACCTGTCTTTCTGTCTGTTATCTCAGATTTTTCTTCCTGTTTTTTACTTCCTACAGGATGGGGAGCTTTGTCTCTTTGGTTGGATGCTGGGTCTCCAGCAATCTCCCGGTCACAGTAGACACTAATTCCTAATGAATGAATGGGCAGCGTGGATACAGAGCACACAAGAAAATGCTGGAATCCACAGCCTCTTAGTGCTCATGTGTCTTCCAAATTTGGCCTCTCCTTCTTCCATTTCACTGCCTCTTGTCCCAGACAGCAGCCTCTCTGTCCCCTGAGCAGCCCAGTGCATGCCTGCTGCCAGCTCTGCCTTCTCTGCCTGCCCTCTGTTGTACAGGACTATCCCCCAAGCCAAACTACCATCATTTTCACTAGATCATCTGTGCAAAAGAGCATCATAGCTGGGACTGATGGCTGCTGACCCTCCCTTATAGGAGAGGCAGGGAGGGTTATGAGACCCTCACCCAAGTGTGGCTAAAGGATATAGACTAGGAAGACAGGGGAAGGGGGCTCCACTTACATACATCTCTCCCATGGGATCATCGTTTATGCTGTGTGCTGACCTTCCAATACGGCTGTTTTAAAGGCACCCACTCTCCTGCCTGTAACCCCTCACCCATTGCTCTGTAAATAAGATTAATAAACGCATTGGTTCCTCAGGGTAAGATTTGGTAAAATCGTCCTTTAGGTTGTCATTGGGACCTTGTGAGGAGGGAGGTAGACGTTGCTTAGTACTTTTCAAGGATAAACTTCCTGAGACACCCGCTTCAGTCACTCGGCAGACAGGGTAGGCTTCCTCAAAAGGGATCTTAAAAGAAAATCAACACCCTACCTTCCTCTCCTAATTAAAACCCCCCAGTGCATTCCTACAGTAATGACCACTGATCTGGCTCTGACGGGTACCAACCCTGGAACCATCAGACCCTTTTGTCCCGAGTTCCCTTCCCAGAAGCCTTCTCTGACAACAGTGCCTTCTCCTGTGCCTATAATGCCCTACCTGCAGGTCCCCATAAGGTCGGCTCCTTCCCCTGGCAGGAAGAACTTAAGCAGGAAAAACTTCATTAGGCATTGAGTTTGAGCATTCCCTCTCTCGGCGAGTCATTCTCTTGTCCTTCGTGGACTGAACCCAAATGGAATTATTTTGTTGGCTTGTTTTCTTTCATACTGCTCCTGTCTACCATATATATGTTCTCTGGTGAGAGGGGCTGATGTGTCTGGCTATGGGTAGAACCTTGGTGCCTCAATACAATGCTGAGTGATTGAAGGAGAATAAGAGAAAAAGAAGGCAGGGAGGAAGAAAATAAAGTGGGAAGAGAAGGAGGGAGGGAGAGAGGGAGGGAGGGAGGGAGGAAGAATGATTACTTTAAGTTCTATACCATCAGGGGCTCAGCAGCTGTGCCCAGTCTCTTCAGCACCCTGTCCTCTGGGTCCATGAACTGCTTTCGATCTTCCAGTTGCTCAGAGCCAATGCAGCCTTGAGAGCTTAGCTGCTCGCCCCTTCTGTCCACGTCGCCTGTCCTTTTGGTGCCCTTTCTAGTCACTCAGCAGAAGTAATGAGCGGTGTGATTCCGCGTGGGTCACCTGACCCATCTGAGCTCACTTCCTTCCCTCTGCAGGGGTCTGAGGATGCCTGCCTTGTGGGGGGTGGCTGCAGGCTGAATCTGTTAATGAAGAGCTCGGCTGGTGCCAGGTGCTCAGCATGGCATCCCAGAGATGCCACCTTCCTGGCTCATGGTCCTGTGTCCTCCAAGTTGTCACCTCTCCTCACTCAGCCTAAAGCCATGGAGCATGTCGCTGGCCACCTGCTCACCGCCCTGATTCTCTTTGTCTGTCTCCTCCATGCTGGTGGAGCCCAGTCCCACTTGGATTTTTGTGCCCTCTACCTGTCACCCAGTGGCTCCAGTACTAGACAAGACTATCCACTACCCACCCCCAACACTTACCCATGTAATCCTGAGTCTCACTGGGGCCAGAGGAGCAAGCTCTAGGCCTTTGCTTGTGTAGGCATCAATCCATGGTTCTCCAACAGACGGCAGGGGTGAGGGGTGGGAGGTGGAGGGTGAGAGGGTTCAGAAGTTCTGTATGTATGGTAAGGATGACACTGACGCCTGGAACGGGGTAGGAATATCCAGGATGGGAAAGGTCATTGCCTGAAGGCTTAAGGTATCAAGGTCTCTAACTCATTAGCATGGGGAAGCATTCCAGGAATCTCAGGCGCTAGCTGAACAGGTTCTGAGAAAGGAAGTTGAATCTGTAATCTTAACCAAGGCTACGTGACATTCTGCAGGTAGAGGTGTATAGGAATTCTGAACTCCCTAGACAAGGTCAAAGAAGCCCTGCTAATGAAGGGAGGCTTCCCCAACCCCATTTTGCTCCAAGCCCAGAAGGCTATCAGGAGAGTGGGAGATTTTGACCTTAATTAGCAGGACAAGTTCTCTGGTTATACTTTGGGGACTTTGGCCTTTTCTCTGCTTTACTACAGGCACAGGAGATAGACATCTGTTCTCTGCCCCTACATCCTGGCACTTCCCTTGTCTCCTTTCCCTTCCTGGTGACAGACACTGCTCATCAGGACCCTTCTTGCTGGCCTCTGACTCTCATGCTGGGACATCAGCTGGTCCAACCTGAGTTGGTCCCCAGCAAAGTTAGAGTGTATGGCAGTGTTTGCATGGTGAGTCCTTCTACTACCAGATCTCTGCCAGCATTTTCTCCTGTTGCAGTACCTCACCTGCCTCACCTGCCTGTGTGTGTGCCTGGTGCACCATTTCCTGCCCAGCAGAGTGGCTCTGTCTAGGCCACCCTGGCCAGTCCACACTGTGTGGTGGTCATCTTTTTTCCAATCTGTGTCTGCCACTAGACCAACCTCCAACCCTGTTCCCATCTCCTAGGACATTCCCTGTGCGCGTGCATGGATCACAACTGTGTGCCATATCACACATGGACACAGATGCAGGGGACACTGATGGCAACAGCCTTCCGTGGGGAACTGGAGAAGGAGTTTGTATCAAGCAGGAGGGAGGTTGAAGTCAGGGTTAGCAGCTCAGGGGCTGAGCGCCATGTGTCCCGTGGGAGAAATCTGCTTCTTTTGCCTCTGAGGCTGGGAGCCTGGAGTTACCCAAAGAGCCCAACTGGGCCAGCGACTGGTTGGGGAACATAGCGACAGTACGTATGGAGCCTAGCTTGCTGGGGAAAGGATATAACTTGCCCAGAGACAGCAGTAGGGACCTTCCAGTAAGATCTAGATTAGGCACGGCTAATGGAATGAAGGTTTGAGCCTAGCACATCCTTCTTAGGACACTGAGGCCCAGGACCACATCTGAGCAACGTCAGGCAGGTGCTTGTGGCTAAGTTTTGATGTGAGTGGTCTAGTTGACCTTCACCCCAGTATGAGGCCTGGAATTACCCATCCTCTCATTTCATAAATGAGGGAACTAGAACCTAAGAGTGTAAGCAGTATAAGGCCCAGAAGAACCAAGATTTGACCCAAGGAGTTTGGCTCCAGAACATCCCTGTGCCCCTAGAAGCAGAATTGTGGGCATATACATCCAGAGATGTAGCTATGCCCCCACAAGATTGCACCTGTGAGTGCCTAAGCCCACTTGTGCTCAGTCCTGCCCATCCATGAAGCTGCTTGGCTCTGACTTGCCTCTGTATTCCTTGGGATGTCAAGTTAGATGAATCTAAGGCAGAAGAGGAGGAACCATGGGTGGGGTTGCCCAGGAGCAGCTGAACAGCCTGCTGGCTTGGACAGGTCCCCATGGAGATCCCCAACCCAATTAGCGGTTTCATTAAAGACAATTGGATGAGACGCGTCTGCTGTGAATGTTGACTTAGCTTGAATGGGAATAGTGCGGGGGGGGGGGGGTTGTGTGAGGGGGGGGTGCGATGAGAGGGAGCTGAATCCTTCATCCACCCTTGTTCCTGTTTTAATCAGGCATCCTTGGATGTTACAAACATTCTGCCTGCAGCCTTCCTCTTCTGCTGATCACTTGCCTTCTCTCCATGGCCCTGGGACAGTGCCTTGCCTCTTAACCCCTACCCAGGAGTCAAGGACCCCAGGAGGCTTGTGTCTGAACCCAGATGAGCGGAAGTGAGGAAGACTGAGGATAGTAAGATGATTCCCACTACATCCACTGACCTCTAAGCTGAAGCCGGGATGCCCCAGATCTCTAGTCTCTTATTTCCTTCAGGGACAGCACGGGCATGCTCCCTGACAGGCACTCATGTAATCTCTCTCCTCTTGACTTCTGCCCTTGCAGTTACCTTGCTTGGCACCCTCTTCCACAGCCTATGTGGCATCTACCACCCTCTGTGTCTGTTCTTCAGTGTCATCTATTTATCCTTTCAGAGAACCCACCACGGGAGGGGGAGGGGCGTGCTTCCCACGTTACCCCTTAGGTCATGGTCCTGCTTGTTTCCCACTTAAATCTTAGCCAAGTGGGGACTGCCACACTCAGCAAGTGCTGGCTGAGTCGGCGATCTCCACAGCAACACCGTGATGCTATTAATACTATCCCAACTTGGCAGACTGGGAAACTGAGGCACAGAGAGGTCAAGTAGCTTTTCACGGCCACGAAGAAGGTTAGTGGTAGAGCTGGGTGTGAACTGACTGGATGTGTGTGTGTGTGTGTGTGTGTGTGTGTTTGTTTGTTTGTTTTCTCTGCCATCTTGAAGAGCCTCTTTTTAAATGACTGCAGGGTCCCTGGGAGACCCACAGACCCTGTACACAACAGCCTCATTCGGACTCAGCAGTACCTCCCCATGTTCATGCCTATAAAGCAAAGGTCAGCCTGCTCGAGCCCAGGCACAGCCGGGCAGCCACAAGCACCGTGTCCTCTGACCCTCAGCATGGCAGCCAGGAGACTTCCCCATATCCTGTAGTAGTATTTTCCCGCCCACTGCAGATATTAATTTGGGGGTTTATAGAAAAATCCATATGGTGTGAGTTATCAAGGGCGGCGGTTGTGGGGAGAGCCACAAAATCAATAGTGAGAGATGGTCCTATTTTGCAGCTTCTGTAAACGGTGCTGCGGGGCCACGTTGGGGCAGGTTCAGACTGGAGAAGGTCAGTAGACTGCCAGGCCCCGCACTGCTGGAACCTCACCGCAACCCTGGGGAGGCCAGTCTAGTGCCTGCTGGGTCTGATTTGTATTCTCCCTGGGCACTGTCAAAGGGCTCGGTAAATATTTATTAACACTTCTCTGAGGCGAGATAGCCTTCTTGGCAGCAGCTCCTCAGGCAGCCTGGCTGTGGCAGAGATGCTCCAACCACAAGGGGGCCCACCCAGCAAGGGTCACATGGTCCAGGACTGAGGCTGTGGCCCCTGGGCCCCAGGGCCCCAGGGCCATCAGAGGTTTGGAAGGAATCTGAGGTTGCAGCCAAACCTCCTCATCTCAGAGCTGAGCAGAATGATCATGGCCATGTGCTTGGCCTAGGATCAGAGGTGCTGAACTGTGCACACTGTCCTGACAGAAATACAGTGTGAGCCACTAAGGCGAGCCATGTGTGTCATTTTAAATTTTTAGGAGCCACATTACAAACCGTCATGTCAGCCTGTGACTGAGCGTAGTAACATCCCTCCTTTAACTCCCTGCATCCTGTGTGTTATGTCACTGTGGTACACTGTGGTTTTCTGCCACTAATGCCCCAAATCTCAGCTAATCAAGAGAACTGGTTTGGGCCTGGGAATGTGGCTCAGTTAGCAGAGTGGTTGTCTAACATGAACAAAATCTTTGGTTCCATATACAGCATCCTATAAAACAGGCGTGGTGAGTCAGCGCTGTGATCCCAATACTTAGGAGGTATACTGGCTGGTTTTGTGTGTCAACTTGACACAAGCTGGAGTTATCACAGAGAAAGGAGCCTCCCTTGAGGAAATGCCTCCATGAGATGGAGCTGTAAGGCATTTTCTCAGTTAGTGATCAGTGGGGAAGGGCCCATGGGTAAGGCTATCCCTGAACTGGGTTCTATAAGAAAGCAAGCTTAGCAGGCCAGGGGAAGCAAGCCAGTGAGTAACATCTCTCCATGGCCTCTGCATCAGTTTCTGCTTTCTGACCTGTTTGAGTTCCAGTCCTGACTTCCTTTGGTGATGAACAGCAATTCAGAAATGTAAGCTGAGTAAACCCTTCCCTCCCCAACTTGCTTCTTGGTCGTGATGCTTGTGCAGGAATACAAACCCTGACTAAGACAGGAGGTGAAGGCAGAAGTATCAGAAGTTCAAAGCCATCCTTGGTTACATAGTGAATTTGAGACATGGGACCCTGTTAAAAAGAAAGGAAAGAAAAGACAAAGGGAAGGAAGGAAGGAAGGAAGGAAGGAAGGAAGGAAGGAAGGAAGGAAGGAAAGAAGGGTTGTTTGACTGTTTCCGGAGGTGGAAGATGTGGTGGTCTCAGGCCTGTGGTGAGCTGTGCCAGGCCTTCATGAGGTGAGCATGTGAGAGAGTAAAGCTCCTTCCCAAACAGCCTGAAGTAAAAAGAGAGAAAGTAGAAAAAGTTAGGTCCCATTGTCCCCTGTGAGGACACACCCCCTTCCCAATAAGGAGAGAGAGCTCTCTCGTGAGGCCCCACCTCTTACCATTTCTACCACTTCCCAATCTCACTGTGCTGGGGAACAAGCCTTCACCATGCGAGGGGCATTTACAATCCAGACTCTAATATGTGCGTTAGCAAAACCAAATGCCATGCAATGGGCTGGAGAAGTGGCTCAGCAGTGAAGAGCACTTGCTGCTCTTGCAGAGGACCTGGGTTAGGTTCCCAGCACCCACATAGTGGCTTACAACAATCTGTTACTCCAGTTCTAGGGGACCCAGCACCCTCTTCTGGTCTCTGCAAGATACTAGACATGCACATGCTGCACATACATACATACATACATACATACATACATACATGCAGGCAAAACATGCATACACATACAAATTAAATCTTTACAAACCTTGCAGATGCCTTACGATCTTTTTGTTAGGCTAATCTTTAAGCTTTGCCTCTTCAACCACACCCAAATTCAGTCAAGCCACTTTGTCAGTGCTCTGGAGCCACCCACAACTCTCCTGTCTGACACAGGAGATCTAGAAAGTCCTCTCAGGAATCCGTGTTTGTGCCCAAGGCCAAGCAATGGCCTGGCCCAGGGAGGGAGTGAAAGTTGGCATGGTGTTGTTGCCTATTGCAGAGTTCTGTTCTCCAGAACCAGGGTGGTGCTTGCCCTTGCCCAGGCCCTGCTGTAGGGGTAGTCACGTGACTCTTCTGTCTCGTCCCCAGAATGGTCTGCAATAGCCATTCTTTTGGTTTTGAATGAGTGAGTTTATTGAGTACACAGCAAACAAAAGTACAAGAATAAGTGGTGAATGGCAGACAGACAGACAGACAGACAGACAGACAGACAGACAATTACACATCATCTGCTCAGGTGCTCAGAAATCCAGAGATGACTGAGGTGGCCCAACTGAGAGAGCAAATGAAAGAGTATGGCATCAGATCAGGAGCAAACACCTGGCAGACACTGACTGACTGCCCCTAGACAAGGGGTCTTAGAAAACACTGGAAATAAAACATGTTCATGTTGGAAGTGTGTGGGGTCTCCTGAGCCAGCTTCCTGTTGAGCTCAGACAGCACGTGGCAATTTGCCAATGTGAGTATTGGAGCAGGCAAGGGTACATGAAGCTGTGTGTGTGTGTGTGTATGTGGGGGGGGGGCACACAGTCATGTATGTAGACATGACTGTAGAGGCCAGAATTTGACCTTGAGTGTCTTCCTCAACCAGTATTCTTCATCTCTCTTTTTTTCTTTTTTTTTGAGATAATGTATCACTCTAAGTCGGAGCTGGCTGATTTGGCTACATGAGCTGGCCAGAGATCTTGTTCCCACCCTTCCATTAAAAGAACATGTTACAGTGTCCAGCCTTATTATATGAGGGCTGGGAATCTCAACTCAGGTCTTCATGGTTGCACGGCAAGTATTTCACCGGCTGATCCTCCTCCATAGCCCCTGATGGGGAAAGCTTTAGGAGCCAGCACACCAGGGATTATGTTGGTCTTTCTTCTGTCATAGGTGCTAGCAGTGGTCTAGATGGTTGCCGCACACCAGCCTGAGTTCAGAGGGGGACCGTGGCATGAACAGGCCGATGCACAGAGACCAGCTGCACTTGTCACCCTGGAGCTGGGTCAATCCCTCTCTGAACCGAGGGAGTGTGTGAGTGGCTGTTTTTCACGAGACCTGCGTGTCTCAGTCCGTTGTGCTTCCATAAGAGAACACCAAATGGGCGCTTTATGAAGATCAGACACTTGGTTGTCTCAGTTCGGGACTCTGGGAGTTCAAAGTCGAGGATCTGGCATCTTCTGGAAGAGCTGTTTTCTGCTTCCAAGGTGACACTTGAAGCATTGTGTCTTCAAGTGGTGGAAGGCAGAGGGCATGGTGGGGAGTCTCTTCAGTGAGGCACCAGGGATCTCCCGAGACTGCCACAGACCTCCCTGTAATATGGCTACACCGATTGTTAAGTTTCAGCACACAGATGGTGGGGAGAGAAGCCCCACCATTCACCACTGCATCGGTATCACGTGTTCTAAGGTCCTAGGAAGTCAGCCCCAGGGTCCTAGAGTCTCAAGATAGGCCTCAGGTATGTGGGAGCCTCTCGACAGGAGGGGCCTTGGACTTCATTGCACGGACCTTTGATGGAATGCTAACCCCTGTCATTAATGACCGCCATTCTCTGACTCTCCAGGCATGTGCACACTGGTCAAAGCCACCTCTGTCCTCAGACTTGCCCAGAATCTTGGTTATTTCCCAGCCAAACTTATCCTCAGACCAGGTGCAAAGCTGGAGCAGTGTGCACCTGGAAAGGGTCAACTGAGGCCAGTTTGGGTGAACCTCTAACTGCTGGGGACTCCAATGATGGCCATAGAGCCGTCTGTTACCACTCCTTCTGAAAGAGCCTGCTACCACAGAGGAGTGGAGGGTCATTGTGGAAGAGCTTCTGTGCCCTGGAGTCTCTCTCAGCTGCTGAATATGGTCAAGATGGCTTCTAGGCCAGCCTAGGAAAGTCTCACGGCAGCTGGCCCCGAACTGCATCATCTGAGATATACAGAGGGACCAAGAGAGGGTGTACTGAGCATTCAGTGGACAGCAAAGGAAATTCTCTCTCTCCCCTCCCTTTCCCCCTCAGCTTTTCTTTAGTTTGTGAGGTGGGAGGAACAGCGTACCACTACTGGTTTCCAGGGAGAATCGCTGCACAGCAAGAGCTGCGGCGTAGGCGGACCATGATCTGTACTCTCTCACCTTCAAATCCACTTGGGAAGGGGAGGTGGGCTTTGAGAAAGCACTGGGTAGGCTCAGGTCCCAGCCTTCTGGGCTCCACCTGCCTGCTAGAGAGGTTCCTGCCATCTTTTCTTCTTTCTTTGGGTTGTATTTTTTCAGGGGGAGGAGTTTGGCTTCAGCAGGGCTCATTCTAAAGACGGGAGTCCTTTATTCCTGGATTTATATTTACCTCTGCGCTAACATGGGAATTTTTACCAACTTTGATATGGTTCTATTTGGAAGGGAAGGATGTTTTGATTAATTAATTAACTAATTCTATTGTGTTCTCTTACGAAGCGTTGGTGTTAGGGGGTGCAGAGAAGACAACTCAGTAAAACGCTCCCTGTGCATGCGAGAGGCCGTACCTGAGTTTGATCCTCAAACCCTCATAAAAATTGGGCATTAGCAGTACTGAGGCCTGTACCCCAGGGCTGGGGTAGCAGAGACAGGAGGATCCCTGAAGTTCCCTGGCCAGACAGCCCAGCCAGTGAGTAAGTTCCACTTTCCTGCCTCCAAAAATAAGGTGGAAAGAGATCAAGGAAAGCGTCCGGAGTTGGCCTCGGGCCTCTATATGCATGTGCACATGTGTGTACCCATTTATACCCACATGCGAGTGCACACAGACAGACACACACAGACATCTCGTGTACATAGAATCCTTAGAATCCTTGGTGTTAAAAGGTGTTTCATTACAAAAAAAAATGGTTCATGCTTTTAAGTGAAGGATTTTTGCAAAATGTTTGACTTCCCACCCAGTGTCAGACATTCAGTCAGTTCTGACAATGGTCAGACTCTATCACCAGGTCCTAGGTGACAGGTGGAAAAAAGAAAAGAAAAAAGAAAAGACCCCAGCAGCAGCAACAAAACCCAAAACAAACACACAAAAGCCTCCTACTCTGGATGTGGTTAGGTAACAAGGTCCCACCTAGCAGGATGCTTGGCCTGTATGTCATTCACTGCCACATGACCTCTCAGATCAGGCACTTCATCAAGTATGGGGTGCACTTAGGAATCCCATTCTTGCGGTTGAGTCTGTTTTGCTTGCTTGCTGTGCAATTTTAGGACACTCACTAACTTCTCTGAGCCTTGGCCATCAAGTTTTCCTACTCAAGTAAGTGCAACAAATTTTCAGTTTGTGAGGTCCATGTGAATCTCGCAATGCCGAGATTGCTATATGGTGGTGTGTGACCTGTGCCTGCTGATGTCACTTGGACTAAGTGGTCATCTCACCGAGGCATAGGCTGAGGAAAACACCAGGGGTCCTGCCTATGGCTGACTTCCCTTCCTCCTTTCTTTCCATGTTCTGCTTGCTCTGCATGCAAAAGCCCACCCTACCACCCACCACAGTGGCCCGGAATGTGCTTCATGGAGAGTACTCAACTCCCAGCTCCGCGTTTGTAGCAGATTTCACGCCAACGCAGCTTACCATTTTGACACCGCCAGATCGCGCCTCTTTATTTCGTTGTAGATTTGTGGGTTTTTCCTCATAAAGTGTTTACTGAGTATGTGAAATATAATCACGGCTTTATGAATATGAACTAGATTATTTTAATGATTGCAGGTAATTTGAAACTTAAGGGCAATCACATTTCCCAGCCATCTACAGCGTTTCGGAGACACGAGTGAGCGGTTCCGAACAGCCGCGGTCGCGCACGTCTGCCCCTCTGTGGGCTCCCCGCTCCAGCCCTGTGTTACGGTGATCTGATTATTGTAATTGATGACATTAGGAACCAGGAATCGCGCAGAATAATGCAGGCGCCTGTCATGCCAGAGCGCTTTTATTCATTGTCAGCGAAGTTCATAAAGTTGAAAGGGAACATCTCCGTGGACCGCGACAGCACAGAGCAGTATTCAGCCTGTAACTCACCAATGAAACGACGATCGGCAGAGGCCCACTTGAATGGGCGATTGGAAGCAGTCCTCTGCACCCCTCCCCCTGCCTGGACCCCTGGGTGTTGTATTCTTCCAACCCCAGCCATCCGCAGCAGGAGTCCCCTGCCCTGGGGCCCAGGCATTCTTTATCGGAGGGGACCTGCCTTCTTTTGTTCCAGGCCCCAGATTTCAGCCGCTCTTTTCCTAGCTGATCCCACCCACACCCTTTTGAGAGACTCTCTCCTCAGTCTGCCTCAAGGCTGGAGAATTTTGTTTGTGACTCTTGAGGACAAAGGGCAGGGAGCACTTCAGGGTGCTTCTAGAATCCTGGATCTTTTTTTTAAGGTGCAACTGAGATCTCTGTGGATTTTAAGTGTTTTTACCTCTCTCTCTTCCTCCTCTTCGTGTGTGTGTGTGTGTGTGTGTGTGTGTGTGTGTGTGTGTGTGTGTGTAAGGCAGAGGTCAACTGTGGGTGTCATCTGCTTTGTTTTTTGAGATAGGATCTCTCACTAAGACCTGGGACTCTCCAGTTTAGCCAGACTAGCTGGCTAATGAGCTCCAGAGATCCGACTGACTGTGTCTCCCCAGTGGAATGCAGCCATGTACCAATATTCTTGGCTTTTTACATGGGAAGGGGGAGGTTTGGGGATTGGAACTCAGATCCTCAAGTTAGTACACTTTACCAATTGAGCCATCTCCCCTCCATCTCCACCTCTCTCCTTGGGCTCTCTCCTTGGGCTCGTCCTCTCTTTTTGATGCTGAGATGGTAACCCAAGCTCTTGCACTAAGCTCTGACTTCAGCCCCATCTCTCTTTGTCTTAGAGCTGAGCACAATAGCCATCAATTACTGAATGCCACAGCATGCAGGCGTGGCATTTACCTGCTCACAGGTCACCTGATGGAATGGCTCCAAGCCACTTCCTTATTCCCATTTTCCACACAGAGAAGCAGCAGGTCAGAAGGGCTAAACCACCTGCTTAGGACAGCACATTTTAGTTAGTGATCAGTGATAGTACTCAAACCTAGATTTGCGTGATTCCAAATGGCCACAAAGTAGCTTCTCTCAAAAGTGTGGGAGGCAGAAGGGAAGCGGAAGCGCATTCTAGAGCTTGCAGGTGCAGTGGTGTGGAGCTTGCAGGTGCAGTGATGTGGAGGGGAATCCTGGAGCACCTCAGGAGGAGTGGCGCTGGGAGCTGGGCTTCACACAGATGGACTGGACTTTTACCCTGAGCAGAGGAATTCTGCAGTGTGGCAGGAGGGGTAGGGAATTGCTCATCAGAAGCCCAGAAGAGCCCAGAATCCAGGGGTGTGCTGGGATGTTTAAGAATGATACAGACTGGGGCTGGAGAGATGGCTCAGTGGTTAAGAGCAGTGACTGCTCTTCTGAAGGTCCTGAGTTCAAATCCCAGCAACCACATGGTGGCTCACAACCATCCGTAATGAGATCTGACATCCTCTTCTGGTGTATCTGAAGACAGCTACAGTGTACATATGTAGAATAATAAATAAATCTTTAATAAAAAAAAAAAGAATGACCCAGACTCCCAGCTACATGGAGTATGGTGACCTTGACCAGTGGGCACTAAGAGAGAAGATGGGAAGAAGGTATCAGGCTGCCCCTTGGTCCCTCAGTCAGGGGGACAGGAACATGTCTTACAGGGCAGTCTAACTATAGGGAACCGCCCCTTTCTGCCCTTCACCCCTCTCCTCCCCCACTGTACCATCTGCCCAGAGCCTTGTTCTGCAGGGTAACTGCAGCTCTCCAGCGCTGGGAACGAGGCTAAGACAGGATGGTTTTCCTCTCCTTCCTGCTAATTTGCTGCTTCTGCTTAAGCTTGTAAAAAGTTTCTTGAGCAAAACCACCGTGGCCTGCTGGAGCCCGCTGAGCTGCTGTAATTAAGCTTTGATTAGCCAGCTATAAACTCCCTTTTGGAAGCCAGCTTTGCCCTTGGAGGCCTTCTGTGGAGTGACCTGATCCTCAGGCCCCAGGACTCAGAGGATTTTCCCGGCCACCATGGCCCATGGGCAATGTATCCTCAGGAATGGGGTCTGTATCACGATGCTCCGTCTCCTGAGATACATATGGACAGAGGGAAGAAATCTAGTGCCTGCCCCATTTCTCAGAAACAGGGTGGGCAAGGGGACTGGGAGTGGGAGGAAGCCCCTGGCCTCTGTTTTATGACTGCAAACAATAGTTCTTGACCAAATGTATTTTTCTACCGCCACAAGCTTGTTGCAAAGTCGGTTTTATGGGCGCACTAACCCGCCTTTTAAATTATCACCAAGTGTAATAAAAAGGCAGAAAATCATCAATTTTCCTGAGAATGTGAGTAAAGTGAAAGTTAGTTACACGGTGGCCTGGGAGCTGTGGTCCAGCTGTGTCTGTAATCAGAATTAAGGCTTGCAAGCCTTGGGGGGAACAGCTGTTTACATGGCTCTTACTTGAGGGAGGTGAAATGGAGCAACACCCCCCCCCCAACTCCCCTGCAGGGAGATGGCGGACTGAGGTCTCACCCAGAGACCAGCTAGGAGGGAGTATGGACCCAGCCCTGAAGCTTCCTGTCCCTTCAGCCTCACAGCTCTGAGGAGGGCGGGCTAAGATGGGCCGAGCTCTGCACTGGGAACAGGTGGTAGCGCTGTAAATGTTTAGTAACTGGCTCTCCAAGCAAAGGCTATGTGTAGCGTCTGCCAGGTTCTAGGCTGTAAACACTTGCGATTTCAAAGTAGCAAGTGGTGACAGTGACGCCACCGAGCATAGAGCCTGGAAGAGATGCTGAGCTGCACAGGTGACACGTTTATTCCAGCCTGCATGCACACACAGAAGCACACAGCCTCAAGGGCAGAGGTAACGGGACAGTACCGCATCACAATTAAGACATTGTCCTGGATTCGAGCTTCTTTCTTACCTTTGTTTCTGATACAATTTATTTAACTGTAAGTTAATGTAATTGGATTTTTAATCATGGCCGGGTTCAACAGCTGGCTTGAAAATTCTGGGACAGTAAATGCTGGCCTCCCACGGGTTAGTGTGTGCCTGCTCCTGCAGCCCCCGGAGGGGGTCTGGGAGCCACCTGCGAGACCAGCTCAAGTTTTTCTTGCTGTTGGGTCCTTCTACCCAGCTTAGAGCTCAACACTCAGTAAATTTGTCTGGAATTTATGAATAACAGGTGGCAGGAAATGTCTCTTGCAATTTTTTTTTTTCTGATGGCAGGCCTGATGCAAAGCCAAGCAGCTCTGCCTGCCTGCTGCCCAGAGCTGCAGAGCCTGGGCCAGGTCATCCCCACCGAAGAAGAGGGAAGGGGCAGGCTGGAAAGGGGTGGAGTTAAGGTTGGAGTTAGAGGTAGAGAAGGGAGGGTTGGGAGGGAATAGAAGGGTGGAGAGAGATAGACAGAAATAGAAACAGAGAGTACCCAACCACTAGACTTTAGCACTGTGAAGCTGACCTGGGACGTTTGGCTTCCAGAACTGTAAGATGCAATGTGAGTGGCTGTGTATGTGTGTCCCGACTTAAAGAAAGGACACCCCTAAGTCATTAAAACTTGCATGGTTTTATGGAGCCTGGTAGTCCCAGCTCCTGGGAAGGCTTAGATAGGAGGATTTTCAAGGCTGCCGGGGCTACTTAGTGCCAATATTTTTTTTTAAAGCAAAATAGGACTGGGAAATACGCACACACACACACACACACACACACACACACATGTCACACACACATCACACACATACATCACACATCACACACACATCACACACACATCACACATACATACACACATCACACACACATACACACACACACACACACACACACACACACACACACACACTGCTCAGTAGTAGAGCACTTGCTCAGCACGCACAAGGTCCTGGATTCATCATCCACTATCAGATCAAATAGGTGGGGAAATTGTCTTAAAATCAGTGACTCTGTGGTAGTGACAGAAGCTGTCACACTCCTGAGCCAGGCCCAGCCCCTTGTCATGCTCTAGCCTGACTCTGACCTGCAGTAGTGGACCTCTTTTTTTTGGGGGGGGGGGCAGGTGTTGAAGCTCTCATTTTAGCCTTCACCTCTAGAGGTTCACCTATGACTTCTCATCCCTTGAGTGGTACCCTGAAAACTCAGCTCCACTTATCTCTTGTGGTTCATTTCTAAATCCCAACCTGCCATGCTCATCTTGAGCTCCTGATGTTTACTTCCTGCTTGCCTCCCCTCTGCCCCTCCCCAGGCCAGTGTGGCAGTGTGATGGGCTCTGATTTCTCAAGTTTTTATAGGGTCCCAGAGCTGCCTAATCCCTTATACCTTATACTAGCCCTGGAAAAATCTGCCATTACCATCCCCAGGAGCAGAGAATGAATGGGCTCTTTGACCAAGTTCCCTAATTGCTCCCACCAACGTACTGCACTGACCTGAACAATTCACCAGTAGTGAAAGGCACTGTCTGCCGAGGGCCTATGTCTGAACTGCAGCGGTATGTTTCCCTCTAAGGCACATAGATGTCCCTGGGGAAGAGATCTCCTCCCCTCCTTCCCTCTATCAATCAATCTATCATCTATCTATCTATCTATCTATCTATCTATCTATCTTTCTTTTTTTTAAGATTTATTTTATTTATTATATGTAAGTACACTATAGCTGTCTTCAGACACTCCAGAAGAGGGCGCCAGATCTCGTTACGGATGGTTGTGAGCCACCATGTGGATGCTGGGATTTGAACTTATCACCTTCGGAAGAGCAGTCGGGTGCTCTTACCTGCTGAGCCATCTCACTAGCCCCTATCTATTTTTCTATCTATCATCTATCTCTCTCTCTCTCTCTCTCTCTCTCTCTCTCTATCTATCTATCTCCTTTCCTTGCCTTTCATCCTCTTTCTTCTCTCTCCCTTTCTCTTTTCTCTATCTCACCCCCACTTTTTAGACAGGCTTGTCCAAGCTGGCCTGGAATGTACCATCTAGCCCACCCAGACTTGCCTCAAACCCCACTTCTGGTACCTACTCCTGTCTTAATTAGGGTTTCCATTGCTATGAAGACACCATAACCATGGCAACTCTTTTTTTTTCCCCCCAAGACAGGGTTTCTCTGTGTAGCCCTGACTGTCCTGGAATTCACTCTATAGACCAGGCTGGCCTCGAACTCAGAAATCTGCCTGCCTCTGCCTCCCAAGTGCTGGGATTAAAGGCATGCGCCACCACTGCCCGGCCCATGGCAACTCTCATGAAGGACCACATTTAACTGGGGCTGGCTTACAGGTTCAGAGGTTCAGTCCATTACCACCAAGAATCATCACAGTGTCTAGGCAGGCGTGGTGCCGGAGGAGATGAGAGTTCTACATCTTGTTTCAAAGACAAACAGAAGACTGGCTTCCAGGCAGCTAAGAGGAGGGTCTTAAAGTCCACGCCCGTAGTGACACACCTCCTCCATCAAGGCCACACCTCCAAACAGTGCTGCTCCCTAGGCCAAGCATATCCAAACCACCACACTCATATTGATCCCCCTTTCCCCAGTCTCCTGAGTATTGAAATTATAGGGGTACACCACTAGGCCCAATTTATCAATTTATTTCTCTTGTATCACCGGAGAGAAAATGAGCTTAGAAAGACTATGGGAGTCGACCCAGAAGAAGACAGAGTTATGATTTGAACCAGACTGTGGTTCATTTCCCCTCTTCCTCATCTCTCTTTTCCTCCTTCCCTCTCTCCCTCCCTTCTTCCCCCTCGATTTTTACTTCTTGAAACAGGATCTCACTATATAGCTCAGGCTGGCCTTAAAATTCTCAGTCCTCCTGCCTCAGACTCCCGAGGTCTCCGATTACTGATGTGAGCATGGCTGCCCCGCCCCTGCAGTACCCACCAGTTTTCCCCATCATCTTTACTCCTTAGCTTCCCTCAAGTCTCACTTTGCCCAGCTGTGGGAGGGTAGTCATAACAGCCCCACTACCACCCACTGCCTAGGGCTGCGGGATTTCTCTAAGGTTCTGGAAATGCTAAGGTGTCCAAATATGATTCCTGAAGCTTCTGACACCAGCCTAAATGAGTACCAGCTGCCTAGAGTCCACTGGGACTTCCTGACCCCAGGGTGCAGCCACTTCTTCCCCAGGAGCGCCCCTTGATCTCTTCCATGCTCTGTGCCGCATCTGGAACCTTCTCCTGGTGCTCCTCAGGAGATGCCATGTGTCTAGGAGGACAGAGAGCAGCAAGGACTGGCACCGCCCACAATCCTGCCCCAGCATTGCTCAAGAGTGACTTTTAAGTGGCACAGGTCCCTATGTCTCCCCTGTACCAGCACGGGGCCAGGATGATTGCTTCCAACACTGTTGGCTGCCCTCTAATGAGAGGGGCCTCATGGGCTCTAGGAAGTGAAAATGCTCAGCAGGGTGGTCTCAAGGTGGGGACCCACACCATGTAATTCTCAGGGAATCACTGCTGACTCCTCAGGGTCCCCTTCCCTGTAACCTGCTCTCCTGGTGGCCCCCGGGTAAAAGGTTCTGCCTTCGTTATCTCGGCTGGCCTCTCAGGAAATAAAACACTGCGCTCTTTCGACGCAATTCCTTGCTATTTTGCTTTTTACAAACGTTTCCTTTTAAATGTGTTTAGTTTTAAGCCCCTCAAATCCTATTTAAGTACATGGGGATAAGCCTTCCATGAATAAAGCAATAAATAGAAGAATTGGAGAGCCATGTGCTTCCCTTTCCTCTGTCTTTTCCCCCTTTCCTCCCCTGAAGCTCTGAGGCCCTCAGTCAGGGTCAGAGTTCACTACAGGCTTCAGCCTCTAGGGATCAGGCCTATCTACTGCTCAGCAAGTCAAGCCCCGAGTCACACTGGATCTTAGGGTCACCTGTAGGCATTTGTACCCATTCTTGGTGTCTCATTCTGTTCTCTAGGTGCCAGATGGTAAGCCTGAGATGGCTCAGCATAGCTGTTGTGACTGAGTGAGCGCTCTCAGGAAGAAGGGTTGGAGGAACCCCAGGAGGCTGGTCAAGAAGGAAGAGGAGATTCAGGCTGACTCCATCCATCAGGCCCCAGAAGAGTGGTTTTCAACCCTTAGGTTGTAGTTCTCTGGGGGGTAGAATGACCCTTTCATAAGGGTTGCCTGAGACCATAGGAAAACACAGATATTTACCTTATGATCCACAACAGTACAAAATTACATGAAGTTAATTATGAAGTTGCAACAAAATAATTTTACTGTTGGGGGTCGCCACAACATAAGGAACTGTATTAAAGGGTCACAGCATTAGGAAGGTTGAGAACCACAGCTCTAGATTGAAGAGCCGCAGCATCTCATCTCAGAAAACAGGAGCCTTTCTTTCTAAGGCTTCCTTACAGGCAATTAACTGAGCTTCCTCCAGTGATGCAGATGGGGAAAGAGAAGTATAACCTCGTGGAGACAAAGCCGTCTGTGAGGGTGTGGCTAGCTCATGCCTCAGAGCACTGGAGGGATAAACTTACTGTGGAAGGGATCGGGTTTGGGGGGACAGCCTGGTCTACCACGATGGTTCTGCATCTCTGGAATGGTACTCTCCTGCCTCTTTCCCCAGGCTGATGACTGTAAGTCAAAGCAAATGCCTCTCCCTGCACGTGACCAACTCACAAGGCTTCTTCATTAAAGTATTGAGAGAGCGCACAGGTCTCAGCTGCCAGATGCTGGTTCACCTGTGGGATGAGGCTCCATGGTACACACCCTGCTCACAGAAAACCCTTCCTTCTTGAATTCTGGTATACTTTTTACTCAATGAGGCTTCACACATCCACCAAGAGCATCAACTACCCAAGTGCTTATGAGGGCACATCGATGGGGAGAGGCCTATAAACTCTCTGAGGTTATCTGCCCACATCTCCCCCCCCCTCCCGCCCCCATGTGCATCCTTCTGGCAATGACAGGCATTTGTCCCCAACACTCAGAGGCCATACTACAGTCAGATGCTGGAGGTGTGCTTGCTAGGATGTCACTAAATTGATAACAGCTCCTCCAGTCAGAGGACAGGAGCCAAGGGGGAGACTTCAAGAACACCTCCCTCCGCAGCACAGCAGCCATCACTCCTAAGTCACCATAGGCTGGGGACAGTGGTGGCTCGTGTTTTCTCTACTGCACTTAGGGAGAGGGCAGGACAGAAGCCAAGGAAGGAAGGTAGAACTGAGTCAGGTTGAGAGCCAACTGTGGATCTCAGGCACATGTAAGGGCCGGTGCCAGAGAGAGCATGCAGGAAGCGTCCACTGAGGCCCATCCACGGCCAGCCTCTTCTCCCTCCGGGATGTGTGGGGGGCACTTTCCTGGTGCCACCTGCTGGTATGGTCAGCTCTTGTCTTTGAGGCCTGGGTGGAAGGACTGTCTTTGCTAAGCAGTTGTAGAAAGAAGCATGGCTCTTCAGCCCATTTACATCAGCTCAGGTTGGGCAATAATGAAGAAAGCTCCCCGCTGAGATGGTAGAATCTTAAGGCTGCCTTAACCCTCCAAACCCGCCATCGCTGCTTTGCACAATAGAGAACAGAAGGGTAAATTCACCCAAGAAATTAAGATGTCTATGCTAAGTCACTACAGGAATGGGTTGTGGTCTCAGCATAGCCTACCCTATCCCAATTAATGCAATTACTGTCTATTAATCACCTACCATGTGCCAGGTTCAGGCAACCCTCCTCACCCATGGGTTTACCCAATTACAGGTTGAAAAATTAGAAAACAATAGTGTCTGGACCTAACATGTAGACGGTTCCCCAGACAATACAATATCATGATTATTGACATAGAATTTGCATAATGTATTAGATATTGTAAGTCATGTCAAGATGATTTAAAGTCAAGAGGGAGTGCGTGCCAAGTCTGTGCAGATGCTGTGGGCGTCGAGCATCTGCGGAGTAGACTGGAGGAATCCTGGAGGCAATGACCATGGACCCCAGGAAAAATATACCATGTCTTAATGCCTACCACACATCATCTCCCAAGTCCTTGGAGAGTGACCTTCCAGCAGGGTCTATTGTCACAGAAGAGGAAACCGAGGCTCAGGGATGAAGCACCTTCCACAAGTTGTCACACAGCGAGTCAGTAGTGGAACTGGGTATCAGACCTGACATTTTCACTGCACCAATTCCAGAGAAGCCTGTTGGGTTTTCTGCCCCATCAGGCTCCAGGTGTCCACAAGCACATGAAAGTTGTCCATTGAGTGTCCCAAACCTGAGTAGAGTCCATGTGTTGTGTTTATTTAGTTCAAGGAGGAAGAATCAAGGGCTTCAGGTGCATAATGAATCTCTGCTCAGTGGAGTTGCCTTGTTGGTGGAGGACACAGCTGGGCACAGATGTGAAACCAGGACTGCATGGTGCAGGTGTAAGGTGCAGGTGTAAGGTGCAGGTGTATGGTGCAGGTGCACAGTGTAGGTACAGGTGCATAGTGCAGATGCATGGTGGAGGTGCACAGTGTAGGTGTATGGTGTAGGTGCACGGTGTAGGTGTATGGTGCACTTGTATGGTGCATGGTGCATGGTGCAGGTGTATGCAGGCACAAACATTTGCATGTGTATGAGAGAGTGTCTCAGAGTTGATCGGCAAGGAGACAGAATAAGCTTGGGAGGGAGGAGGAGAGGACTAGGCAGAGAGAGCAAATTCTCCTGTGGAGATGTTGAGTGTGGCTGGTTTCCCTTGTCCATTCCAAAGCTTCCCCATCGCCGTAGGTCAGAAGGACCCCATCCACTGAGGGACTTGCTACACTGCCAGGCCTGCTGCTGGCCAGGAACACAGCATCATTTCAGGGCTTAGTTTTGACTTTTGCTAATCCAAGGGCTGAGTCCCAAAACAGGCAGCCACTTCCAGATTTAACCGGTTCCCCCTGGTGACCTTGAGCACGTCTTGGCTGTGTGTCTTCATTTGATAAATGAAACAATCACGTTTCCCTGGAAAGCCACTTGTGAGGACTCCTGGTGAGTTCTTTCTCCCTGCCTTCCCACTCTGTGACTACTCCTGCAAGGGCCCATGGTGACAAGGGCAGCCTTAGGTCCTCTGCCTTTGAAAAGACCCTTCTGGGACCCGTTCCTGAATCTAGAAAGAGGTCCTGCCTGAGAGGGACTCGAGGGCCATCTGTGGGTGGCCCTGCCTTCCTGTGGAAAAGAAAGAGCCGCTTGAGCATGACGCTCCCTCAGCATCTCCCAGCATCATGTCCCCGGAGGGAGTCACAGGCCCAGTAATGTATGGCTCCATTTTTAGATGTTGCCGAATTCCATTTGCTGGAGATCTGTGTTTTATTGCCGTATCAGTGTTTCTAAATTGCACTATATTTTCTTAGCTTGATGGGAATTTACAGCACCCGGATTGGAGCAAAATTGGGCTCTCCCCGCGGCTCGGAAATCACTGGGGTCGATTGCTATGGCTGCTGTCTCCCCCTCTGAGTGTTTCTGCTAATTATTCATATTAAGAAGGAGTCGGAGACGGAGAAGGGAGGCTGGGAGGCCCACTTGGGGGAGACATCCATCAGGCCTAGGACTCAGTGGCTGCTTCCTGCAGGATCTGGGCCACCCAGGAGGAGGTGAGAGGGCCAATGTGTGGGGTGCTCAAACAAAGATGGATTCCAGGCTGAAGAGTTGGGAAAGACCCAAGTAACAGCCAGCCACAGGCCTGGCACATCCGAGGGAATAGTAGATATCAGAATGCCAGCCTTAGTAACTGGAGCGGGAAGGATTCTTGCCAGAGGACCCCTTGGGTGGTCTCCAAGCATTTCCCTATCTTCTTCATTTGCCTGTATGGAAAGAGGCCAGGGGACATCAACTCCATTTTACAGATGAGGAAGCTGAAGACCTAGGGGATGAAGTCACGTGGCAGGGCTGAGATTGCAAGCAAGGCTGTCTGACTTTACAGTGGCACTTGCTTCATCCCCATAGGCGGCTGTCTCTCCCTTTGGTTACCGCACAGAGACAGGGAAGAACTGCTTTTATTTAAAGAGCTTCACTCCGCATGCGCCAGACATTGCACTAAAAGTTCCAGGCATCGTTGTTTTAGAGGTGGGTGCTGGTGCATTTTATGGGCCAGTCTCAGGATGATCCTCACATTTGCATAGACACACATGACTCCTCTGTGGCAAAGCTGAGCTTCAGCCTCAGGGGTATCTGCTTAGAGCCACTCTGAGCCACCGTGCTCTCCTGCTTCTGGTGACAAGGGCTCTTCCAATGTCTGCTGAGGTAGAACGAGCTGCCTGGCTCTGGGTGGCAGGCCTGGTGCATTCTGGGAGTCAGATGGAGCTGTCGGCGGCTGACATCCAGCAAACTGCAGGTTTGCACACTGATGGCTGGTTGCTTGGGCTGCACCTGTGTTTCAAAGTCACCATCTTCCCGGCTCCCTTCTTCCAAGATAGCATAATATGACTACCTCGGGCACTGGACAGGGAGAGGAGAGAGGACAGAGGTCCCAGCTGAGGCCCATCCCTCTGGCAAGTCCGGGCAGTTTATCTCACTTGGCAGTGATGCTCTGTCTAGAAGCACGTCTGACGTTCTGTGCAATAAAGTTAATGGACTTCTCCGTGGCGGAGCAGCCGCTGAATTCTCTTGGAGCAGATGCTGAGGGTTATGGATGTTCTAATTAGGAAGCTGCCTTTGGCATCGGGGGAAGGGAGGGGAGGCCTGGGATGAGGCTGCACACCCTGCAAAGACCCCCTGCTGAGGCGCTCTCCCAGCACTTGGCAGAGCCCCCCCCCCTTGCTTCAGTAGAGAAAGAAGATATTTCTTCCTCTTTCATCTTCTACTTCCTTTCCTGCCTCAGTGGGTCCTTGGTGAGCCCGGAAATGACCAGCAGGACTAGGCAGGGTGACCACCGCCTCTCAACTTGGAGCAACAAGCAATTGGGGTTTAGAGTCAGTGGTCAAATAAAACACACAACCAAGTTAATCTGACACATTTATTGATGTGCATAATTGTTATTGGGTTGCACTGCAATTAGGAATAAATGGTAGGTCGTTCCTGTGAGCGACTGTAATTAGTAATTCACATTTTTGGGTCCAATCAAGTTTGGATTCCCCCCCCCTCCCCTGTGTGGTGTCTAAACAGCTTTGCTGTGGACAGTGTTCTAATCCACTCCTTTGTTCATTTAGCTTTTCATTCACCACGTCGACAGACCAGAGGCCTCAGACTGGAGTCTCTTTCCACTGCCTACTGGATTGTTGTGGGGTGATTCCTCTCCCCCACTTCCTACATCTACAGTGTGGGGATAGGATCCCAGAGCTCAGAGAGCAGTGTGGTAAGAATCTTGTGAGCGGAGGCATGCAGGGGCCTCAGCCAGTGACCACTATATTTTATTATTTGTTGCTATCGTTTATAACAAGTCCTCTTGCTAAAGCATCTGGCACCAAGAGCTCTTAGATCTACCCTCAGACAGGAGGGGATTCAGAGTATCCTCTGAATGCCGAGGGCTAGAAGTCTGGGTCGTGCAGGAGGAGGGCACAGAGCTGGTGGCACTGGCTCCTGAGACTTTCGGAACCTTATCCGCACCCTCAGCTGATGGATCTGGGAAACTTCTAATTTTTTCTATCTTTTCTCTCACCATTGTGCAGTCTCTGGGAAACACGGGGAGAATCTGAGTTGCTGGGAGAGAAGAGCCTCTGCCCAGGGCACAGTGTCTAGAAGTTTCTTGGGAAGTACCTGGCTATCTTCCTGTTCTAGGAGATGAGTTGCTAGTTTTGAGACTTTAAGTTATGGGGAAGGAAGGTGATATGTAAGGAAGGAAGGAAGGTGGCTTACATATGTTTTAAGAGGTTCACGTGTTGAGAGTCTAGCTTTTGGTGGCTATGTCTGAGAGTGAGTGTGTGGAGCATTTAAGAGCTAAGTCCTGAGCCAGGCGTGGTGGCGCATGCCTTTAATCCCAGCACTTGGGAGGCAGAGGCAGGTGGATCTCTGAGTTCAAGGCCAGCCTGGGCTACAAAGTGAGTTCCAGGACAGCCAAGGCTACACCAAGAAACTCTGTCTCGAAAAACCAAAAAAAAAAAAAAGAGCTAAGTCCTTGGTTGGATAGATGGCTCAGTGGTTAAAAGCACTGGCTATTTTTCCAGAGGTCCTGGGTTCAATTCCCAGCACCCACATGGTAGATCACAACTGTCTGTAACTCCTGTTCTGGGGGATCAGACATCCTCACACACACACATATATGCAGTTAAATCACTAATATTCATAAAATTAAAATACATAAATTATTTTTTAAAAAGAGCTAAGCCTTTAGATCAGTTGGGAGAAGGATGCACCGCTGGGAGGATTGCCGTAAAAGCTCTGTCTGTGCTTTGGTGTTCAATGTGACTTCTTGCCACCCTCTGAGCCCCAACGCAAGTCCTGCCAGTGCCAGTGCAAGTCCTGCCAGTGCCAACGCAAGTCCTGCCAGTGCCATGACTGTGATATGATGTACCTGAATGACCCTCACCAAAGCCAGAAGAGGCACTCAGGAAGCCACCATGCTTCTGAGCCTCCAAACTATAAGGTCCATAAACCCCTGATCTTTATAAAGCCTAGCCGGTGTCAACCTGACTAACCTGACACAGAGGGCGCAGTGCAGTAAAAGGCTTGAGACACACACGCACGGAGACTGGATAGATAGAGGCTCCCAAGCTCTTGAAGAAAACTTTCTCTGCACATGGAAGCAGAGAATTCCCTGGGGAGAGCATGTGCTTTGTCAACATGTTTATCACAGAGGAGACAGCCCGGGAGACAGCCTAGAGCCAGCTGGGGTGGTGGGGGAATGTCAGTAAGCTCAGACAGAGCTGCAGAGGAATGGCAGGAAGCCGGACAAGGGATCTGCTGGTGAGCTGTGAGCCATCGGGAGGATCAAAGGGGCTGAGGTGCTATTTGCTTCTAGAGTTGAAGAGGCGGAGGGTCCTGAGCTAGGCTCTGAATCTATTCCTCCAGACCTCAGGCAAGTTGTTGGTCTCTCTGAACCCCAGTTTCTTTATCGATAAAGCAGCCCCACAGCAGACACTGTCGGCACATATCTTACCCTTGCTACACCAGTGCTCTGCCTGAGGCTTTCCTGGTTTAGGGGGCCAGCCAAAGATGGTAAAGACTCGGTGGATGCACACCCCAGCTCTCTCGCCCTTTAGTTGAGAACTCTGGTGTCACTCTGGTCTAGACTGGCTGCCCAAGACCTTGTCTCAGACACAGGTTCACATTGACCATTTCCCTTGTATCGTGTTGGGCATGGCCACTTGGTGTAGATTTCTGGGAATCTGAGATAGAGGCCTGAATCCTGCAGGACTGACAGCTGGGCCTTTGGAAGTTAAGGACCTCGGCCTGTCTGGACCTTGTTTCCGGTCCAGAGAAAGGTTTGTTTCAGGTCGGGGGAGGGGGGGTTGCTGCTCTGGATGCTGTCTCTGTGGGGTCTCCACATTCTGGATCCTGTGTGGGGCTGAGGCGGGGCAATAAATCCCCTCAGTGGAGCTGGTCCCAGCATGGGCCACCCAGCAGAAAGGCCTCATCAGCGGCTTCATTTGCATAAGATAATGAACCCGCAGTAAAAATAGGAATAGAAAAAAAATGGCCTGGCAACTTTGTTTCCATAATGACAGATGCTTCTTAAATACTTAGCTTCTGTTTTCCAGAGGAAGTCCCCAGGGGCAGGATCTGGTCCAGCCTGCCATCCTGTCCTATCCCCCAGCCCTGACCTTCTCTCCTAGGCCTGCTGCTGGGCAGTCATAGGACACAGAAGCAAGGGACAGGAGCCCAGTTGAGGGTCAGAAAGGCCCCATGAGAACAGCCTTCTTACATTCCATCCTGAACATGTTTTTTGGATTTCTTCCTTCCTGTCCATGTGAACTCACCAAGGAAGCAGAGTGGGCATTCCCACCACACAGGAAAAGCACCCAAATCCTCTGAGGTGTGCCCAGTCACCCGCCAAAACCGAGGCAGGAGTGGAAGGACTTGAAACTCAAGCCCTGGCTCCGAGTCCGCATCTTGTGTCCTGGCTGCCTTGGGAGATGGCTGATCAGGTTTATGTGTTGTTGGCTTCTGGCAAGCCAGGCCTATGGCAAGCAGTCTCCATCACTCTCTGAGGGGACATCCTCATGATCACGTGTGACACAGATGAGGTAACTGAGGTTGAGGGTACGCAGTAGTTTGTTCAAGGTTACACAGCCAGTAGGTGGTGGAACTGGAATTCTTGCATAAAATGCTAACATCCTTGATGAATGGGTGGATGGATGGGCAGCTCTACCTCACCCGGACCATGGCCTCCTTTCTCCTCACTCTCTGCTGGACTTGAAGCCCTGTATGCTCACCCCTCAAGACTTCTCCCAATGATGGGCAGACATCCTTCGATCCTGGACCTTTCTGTGTCGCCTTACCTGGCTGTAGCTCCACGTTAACAAAGTCCTTTGGGCCTTGGGTGCCTCTCCTTCCACTGGTTGTTGGGATCTTGCCTGAGCCTTGCATGGTAATGGGACAGGAAGAAAAGTATTTCAGGATGCTGACAGTTCCCAGTCTCTGGGATTCTCTGGATCTTTCTGTCCTTCTATAAGCCCGTGTCTCATGATTATACTCAGTGACTGCTATCTTTCTTCAGGTCACACTCAATTGGACAAGTGGCTGTCTGAGCCAAGCTGCTTCCTTGCTTTGGGAATGACAATTACATGGGCTTGAGAGCTTAACATAGGTCTGCCCATTGGGAAAGTTTAGGGCAGGCCAGCCTGGGTAAAAATCCTCTACATCTACCGGCTGTTTTCTAATCACATCATAGTGCAACATGGAAAGTTCTGGAAAAAAATCTGAGGGAAGTCAGTGGTTCTCAACGTGAGGGCCATGACCCTCTTGGAGGGGATCTGAATGACACTTCCACAGAGATCCCATGTCAAATATCCTGCATACCTGACATTTACATTGTAATTCACAGTCCTATGTATCAAAATTAAGAGTTATGAGGTAGCAATGAAAACAATTTCACGGGTGGGGGTCACCACAGCTTGAGGAACTGGATTAAAGGGTCACAGCATTAGGAAGGTTGAGAACCACTGCTCTAAGTGAATCTGTCTGTGAGTCTGAGTGACCAAGGGGTACAGAGGCCCCCTTCCTGCTCTCATCTGGAATGTTCCTGTCATGAGGGTGTTGGCAATGTCCGTTCACTACCCATCTCCAATTCCTGGACAATTATGACAGAGGGTGTGGTTCATAGCATCTTTTCAGTCTAGACTTCCAGAGTCCTGGATTGCAACTCCCGTGTCTCTCCTTCCAAGCTTGTGCCAGGCTTAGGGGAAGGAGGTGACTCTCTCACTGGAGCAGCTTCCTGTTGTCTTGGGAGCCACTTCTCAGGGGCCCAGGTTGGCCTGGCTTTCTCATCTCTTCCACTGACAGCCTGCTTAAATCATCCTGAACTCAGACATTAAATTTCCATCTCCAGAGAGTAACCCACGGGGCCATCTCCCTTCCAGCCGAGACTAGCTTAGGTGAGATATGATTAACCTCATCCATAATGACCAAAGGGACAGGGTCACCCAGGGCCACAGCAGCTCAGAACCTGTGACAATGGTGTGTTGTAGAGGCTCATTGCCCAAGTGTAGGAAGCCGCGGCCGGCTTCCCTGCGGCGGACACCGCTGTGCAGGCTTCTCCCCGGCGGATGCTGCTGCCTGGGCTCCAGGGAAAGCCTCCGGCTCCCCGCCATTACTAGATGGCAGGCGGGGGGGACCGGCCGGCTGCCAGGGAGGAGAGCCTAGCGCGCATGTGCAGCTCTCTTCAGGCCCTCCTCAAGCAGTAGCTCCTCCTGAACGGGCAATATGCTAATGAGGTGTGGCTTGTGGCACCAATGTACAGACAATATGCTAATAAGGTGTGGCTTGTGGCACCAATGAACGGGCCATATGCTAATGAGGTGTATCTTGGTACACCAATCCGCAACCACTACGACACCCTTCACCCTTCCCTGGGAGGGTATAAAAGCAGCAGCTCTGCTGCTGTCCTGGGTGCTCAGAATCTACTATCAAGGTGCTCCAGAAGAAAGCTGACTGAGAAGATCCCGGTGGTGGTGTGACTTTCTCCTGGTTGAGGGAGGCGCGTTGCACCCAAGAGAGGAGAGAACAGAGATCAGCCAGTCTTGAGGTGACACTGTCATCCTGGTGTCTGAAATGGAACCAAGGGCCTGAAATAGCTATCTGCTCAGCACAGGGTGTCCTTCCCTGGAGACTGTCATTCCTGGGAAGAAGATAGCCAGCATGGACTGCCTGGGACCTCTGGTTCTAAAGGGCAATGAGGGACAGAAAACACACCTGGGAAGGGACCCATTTTCTAAAAACATTTATTTAAAATTTAAAACCATATTACTTCATACAGCAAACTGTGCACTTTGATATATCACAGTGTCTTAAAAAGGAAAATAATCAGATTTGTTTGGAAATTTATTTACATCCGCTTAGAATGATTGGCAAGTAACACCGTTACTATGAAACCCAAATCGTTACAAAATGTTTACAAAAAACTATATTCATAGAAATTCTGCATGTCCACAAAGGGCACCCCCTGAATGGCCCAGAGACCAGTGTGTGGGAACCTTGTTGAGTGGGAGTTGGGGGGAAGGGGTGTCCAGGCACTCTGGTCTGGGTAGTGGGACAGGCCAGGGCTCTTAGAGTCCCATGGTACTGTCTGGGGGCTCAGCCCAAGAGCTGGGAGCTGAGGTCCCCACCACGGAGGCCCAGCCAGGAAATCAGCCCAGGCAGGGATAAAGTGGGGTTTCAGAGCACAGTGGCGTGAGGGCTCTTGGAGCCTCTGGTCTCTGTGGAGCCAGGACAGGACCCTCATCAGCGGCAGCTGGAGATTTAGGTGCAGCTGTAGGAGCGGGCCTGGCTTTTAAGTGCAGATGGCCCGAGGGCTGGGGTTGAAGCAAAGGGCAGGCTGCAGACCACACGAAAGCAAAGCCCAGGTCTCCTCTCCCCAGCACACTCTAGAGATGCTCAGACCCAGGAAGGTGCTGAAGGCCTCAAATTACTGGCAAGAGACACAGATCCAGGGACAGAGGTCTGTGACCTACCTGACAGAGGCTCTCTACGAGCTGCCCTGTTGGGAGAGGAGCAACAATGAGAGCTGGCAGACAGTGAGGGGCTGTGTGCAAGGCCAGGCACTGCCATCTTGACTCTCTCTGGTTCCTTGATAGCTTCCTGCCACCTAGTACCTGTCTCAGAATGAACTGGGGCACTCTTGGCTAGCATCTGACTGAATCTATGGTTCCTCCTACTACTGGGAGGCCTCAGGGTTTTGGTCTATAAAAGTAATCAGACGGCTGCAGGGTGATTTGGGAGCCTCTATCCTAGAACGTGAGGGTAGAAGAACTAGATTCATAACTAGGTTATCAGGATGCTGAACGGGCATGTCGGCAGTGCCCTCGGGCTATTCTCTTCAAAAGAGACACGCTCTAGCCCTGAGCTGTGGGCACACGTGAGGCCTTTGCCACCCAGGATCTTCTGACATCTGGGCCATTTCAGATGCAGCTTGGCATCTTCCCAGGCCACTCTGCAGGCAGGGATAAGGGCAGGCCTAGCGATCTGCCTCCATTTTCCTCAATATTCTCCCCGGCACTAGGTACTGGGACTAGAAGGTGGGTGATATTGGCTCAGGGATCAAGGACTAGCAAGGCCATGTTCCTCAGGTGTGCCCACTGTCCTGCCTTATACAAACTCCCAGGTGGAGATGTTCATCCATGGCTGTCCCTTTCCTGGTTCACCTGTCAGCTCTGCACTATTCTGCCGTCTTTGATGTGGTCCACAGTACTGATGCTGGCAAGGTCCGGCTTGTTCCAGAGGGCTGTGTAAACCTGACCTTTCTGCTGCAGCTCCCCGTCTCTCACTGGGTCCCCACCCATACTGGCTGGGTTCTGTACACTTTGTGTGTAGACGTGCAGGGAAGGGTTGTATACACAGGGGTTGTGGGTCATATATACACTGTGCATATATATAAGCATATATATATTTTACATTCATATATATATTGTACAGAACATTAGCCTTCTATCTAAAACAATTCTGTGACTTCACATATACCTCAGCTCTAAAATTTCAACTCTAGGAGACGGAGACAAAAGGGCAAGGCCCCTTCCACTGTGGCAAGTGGTTAGGCCTATTCCATATGTGCACCCTGCTCCAACAACCTGGGACATCCAGATATATCTTACTCAGAGATCTGCGCACGGATGGGACCCAATTCTCAAATCTGTGCACCGGACTGGGTGGGTCCCAGATGTTAACTCCATACGGTTGTTTGTCCATGGCATGAAGGCCCTTCCAAGTGGGCATCCACACAGGGCAATTCCAGAGGTGGACCATGGAGTTTGTCATGTTCAGATGCTGGTGCCTACAGTAGGGAATGGCTTTGGGGTATCTGTGTGTGTGTGTGTGTGTGTGTGTAGCATGGCCTCATGCGGCATGAAGCAGCAGTCGCTGCACCCCACCTTCAGCCCTCCATGGACCAGAAAGGAAGGTAGGTAGGAAGAGACAGACGGTTCTTGGTGAAGTGAGCCTAGTCTGACTTCCGTTCCCTCGTGGAAATATTTAATCTGCATACCCCTCCCCCCCATTGCATGCTACAAAGGCAGGGCTCAGCATGTGCTCTTCCAGCTGTGACAGTCCAGGCTGACAAGGGGCAGTCTCTTACCTCAAGAATTCTAAGTCCAACTCACTGGCCAACACACCTGCCCGAGAGCCACCTGAGCCCTCTCACAGAGTGCTCAAATTTCATCATCGACTGTTCATAGCAGAGAAAGCAGGCGCAGGCCAAGGTAGAGGCAGGAGACTCTTTGTCCATTGGTCCCCAGGGCATGGACAGAATGGGTGCTGCCCCACCACAGGGCTGGTATAGTGGTGGTGTGAGGCATTCTTCTATTCATGGCTGGCCTATAGGATCAGAGAGAGCCAGCCAGCCAGGGACCTGCTCAGGTCCGCTTCATCTGCTCCATCCAAACCAACTTTTGTGTTTCCCATCGCTCCTCAGAGCATGTGTGTGTTCCAGCCTCAGCTCTGTGCACCCCTTAGGGGGTTGGGACAGGTTTCCACTTGCATGATCTGCCTCCCTCTTGACTCCCTTCCCTACCTGGGCAGAGACACAGCTCAGCCGGGCAGCAGGGTCTCCAGGCTGTTTGGCACTGGGCTGGTCTCTAGGACAAAGACAGGACTTCAGCCAGAGGGCAAACGTTAGCCATACCTCTGTATATAAGGCTCAGGTGGGAGGGGAGATTCTGCAGCACCCCACCCATCTTCCCGGAATGAGTCTATAATCCCTCCCCCACCCCCCACACACACTGCCATCACCCAGTGGCCATTACCTCTATGAACATCCTTCCCACCTACCATGCCCCGTCCCTTCTCCCATCACAGTCTACATATGTGCATAGCCTCGGAAGAACATGACACGTCTGCAGTGTCATGCACAAAAGCACATGTGTGATATGAACAGGGATGTGGGTGTGCGTTACAAAGTGATATTGGACAACAGAAGACAGTGGTTAAAGACTACAGTGGATGAGAACAGAGTGGACAATGGTTTCATGAGGATCCTGTCAGCAGGGGTGATTTAAGAAAGGAAGGGAGGAAGGAAGGAAGGAAGGAAAAAAGGAAGGAAGAAAGGAAAAAAGGAAGAAAGAAAGGAAGAAGGTTTCTCTTCTCAACAGGACACTCTATGAACAGCAAAGGAGAAGGCATCACCCCAGAAGGTGAGCCCCAGAAGGTTTCTCCCTGTGCATTTTCCCATGGACCCTCAGGAAGCTGTGGCCAGTGATCCCTCCCATAGCAGGCACGCAGACACACCCTGGTACCCTGCCTTACTGACTGCTCTGCTGCCTCAGGATGTGAATTGGAATTTAGGTACATGTCTGCACATATATGGGTATGAGTACACACACACACACACACACACACACACACACACACACACACACACTCACTCTATTTTTACGACTCCTCCTGTACAGCACCCACCCACCCAATGGGCACAGCAGTCTGGTCTGCCCTCCCATGCTGTCTTCAGGGCACACAAGCCTGCACACAAATGTGGATGCACACGAGTGTGGATGCACACACACTCACACAAGGATCTCTGATGACATGGCTTCTCCTTTTACAAGTATTTGGCTATACTGCAGGCTGTGTCCTGGTCCCTACCTTCTGCCATTCAGTACACACACACACACACACACACACACACACACACACACACACACACACACACATTTATTCACGCTTGCATCCATTACACTCACCAGAGCCCCATCTCCACATGGCTTCTCCTGTTTTTACAAAGATGAGACTCTATTGCCAGTCCTGACTGAGCTCTTTCCTCCCCGTTTCACACATGCACAAACACACACACACACAAGTCCTAAAGGAGGCCCCTGTTACTGCCTGCTAGGGCTGTGTTACATACCCATATCTGTCCTTCATCACCAGCTGCTGGAACTCACACACAGAAAGTCAAACACGCAGACATGTGCACTCTCCTCTCCTGTGCCAGCATGGCTTCTCCTACCATTGTGTGCACTGGGCTTGGCTGCAAGTCTCCCCTTTCCTCCCTCCCCCAGTGCAGCCAGCCAGCCAGAGCTCCTGAGAACCAGAATGGTGGGAATGATCACATGCACCCATCATGGGGGTCTCCCCATTGGCTGAAGGGGTTCCTTCACCTCTGCTGAGAAGACTTAAGCTCTAGATGTAGCTCATCCAAGCCTGTTCCCACCCCCCACCCCCAGCAGCACCAAAATAGTGAGGGATTGTGGGTGACTGGTGTCCCCCAGTTCTCAGTTTTCAACCCATATTGCTCACCCTGGCCCCTGATCAGAGACCATCATCCATCCAGCTGTGGGGGCCCCTATGGCCCTGTCATGCTCTCTGTAAGGACACTTTTTGCCTAACCCCTCACATCTGATTCTTTCCTATGATCATTACGGTTTCAAACCTCCAGAGATGGAACCACAGGTCATCTCCTCACCCCTTTGGCTGTCACCTTCTCTGGCTTCTCCTCTGGGGTCTCCCTTCAATCCCCTAAGACCATAGCTGCTCCAGAAAAAGAGATCAGGGCCCAGAATGGCCTTGTGTCTCTGTGTTGGGTCTTTGGTTAATCCTTCAGGAGGCAGCTACTCCTTTCCTACCCTGGGGGCCTCTAGAAATCTTATATCCTGTCCCTGAAAGCTTTCTTTCTTTAGGGGGCTCAAGAGGTTGGGCGTACCCAGAAAGTTCTTTGGGTCCCCTCTGGCTTCTCCCACGTGCCCCAAAGTTAGTCTGTGCTGGGGGGACAGCAATTCCTCTTTTGAGGAGCTGTGACTTGGCTTGCACTTCGGCTGAGACTGCTCCTCTCCTTTAAGGATGACAGAGGGAGGCCAAATTCAAATGTCTGGGGACAGGAAATCGCAGATGAGTAGATGGTAGAGAACCCAGGGTCCCGACAGCTGGCTTGTTTGCCAGCAAAGTTGGCCTATTGGTTGAAGGGCCTGTGGGATTTCCATAGAGTCCATATTTCTTCTGCTGGCCTACCAATGTCAACTGAGTCTTTGGACGTTCCTTGTGAGGGAGGGCACCTTCTCTGCTCTATGCAGCCGTGGAGAAGAATCTGCTGTGACAACAACCTCGTTCACATTCCTGGGAACTCTCGAAACGCTTGTGGCTCAGGACACTGACTGGAAGCATCTGAGATCACAGTCTCCATCTGTGTTTCCTTCTCCTGTACCAAACACCTCCTTTCCACACCGCTTTTCACGTTGTTGAGGGGCTACCACTGTTGGTGAAGCCATATTCTGAAGAGCAGACCCAGGTGAATAGCCCTTAAGGGCTGAAGCTTTGCCTCTGTCCAGGTATGGATGGCTACCTTTGGGCTCCCACTGGCAGCCTCGTCTGAACACCCATAAGGTGTTCCGAGTCGGAGTCTCTGCTCTCATGGCTGCGTGCTAGAAGGTCTGGGCTTGAGGGGAAGGAGGGGAGTGTAGGAGCCATCTTCTGTGTTCTGTGGCCTCAGCCGAGACAGAAATACCTGGCTATGGAGGAGAAGAGAGATGGTCGGTGATGGAGCCTGAGAGGCATGTGCTTCCGCTGGCCTTCACAGCTTCAGAAAGCCATAAACAAGACAAGAGGAGATGAAGCCCGAGCAGCTGGCCGAGAGCCCGTGTGGGTTTCCCAGTAGGCGAGAGCTGATGGTTCACAGCTGGATGCGGCCAGCAGCTCCATCCCCAAGGCCAGCACGAGATGAGGATGTCTGTCCTTTCGGGTCTCCTTTGCCTTCCTCTGCGTGGACCGGGCCTGAAGTCCCCGCTGGACCCATGTCTAGGGGAAGACAGGGGCTAGCGAGGTGCTGCAGCTCATGCTGTCCTTGCCCGGCAGCCTTCGGTCATTAAAGGTGTGCATGTTGATAACTGCATCCGTCTTGACCATCAGAGGAGGCTGGGGCTTGTGCTTGAGACGCCGTTGGCAGGTGAGGGAGAAGCGGATCTCGTCGGCCACTGTGCTGCAGAAGGAGCGCTGGGGAGGAACAAGAAGTGGAGTGAGACACATCCTCTCCGAGTCCTGACACCGCGACAAGACCACCTGCAGCTTTTCACACCTACAGCCCGCCAATGTCTTGAGAGCCCCAGAAAGATGATTGGAAAGTCCTCTGTAGACTAATGGGGAGGGGCAGATGGCATCATCTTTCTGTTTGACAGAGAAACCCACAGCAGCCTAAATGGCATGCTCCCAGAGTCTAAGGGCTCTTAGGAGCCTGCTGGGTGGTTTTGCCCTATGAGTCCAACCTCTCCTACACTAGGCCTGACCTGGAATTAGGGCTGGAGAAGCTCTTGAGACATACGTCGGGGACCCATTCTGGTGGTTCTTCCAACTGCTGCCCTCTGCTCAGAGAGGTCCAGCCTGTGTCTAAGGTGGGGAACCTGGTGAATAGGTCTGTTCAAGGGCCTTCTGAACATGGTCCCTGAAGCAAGCGGGACTGGAGGGGTGGGGGCAGTAGGAGTGTGACATTCCCACAGGGGTTTGGTGGCAGTAGCTCTTAAGGCCAACTACTGGAGTTGGCCCTGGACTGAGATGGTGCACAGAGGGGCAGGCTGATGACCGAACTCATCAAGGCTATGGAGCATCATCATTGGGATAGGTAGGTTATGGTCCAGGGGAACGGAGGCCTCCTGTTAGTGGTCCAGGGAAATAGAGGTCTCCTGTTAGTGGTCTAGGGAAACTGAGGCCCCCTGTTAGTGGTGAAAAGCTCCTTCCCCTTTCCTGCTCTATGTAGAACACAGGACTCTTCAGCCTGACTTTCTGCATCTTGTAAGCGTTTGCTCCATACAAGGCCACATGCTGGGTGCTAGGCACCGAGTGATGGCGAAGCAGGTGAGGACTCCAGGATCAGGGAGCTGCGGTCCAGCAATGGGATGGGGACAGACAACAAGCATGTGAATTAGCACATCCTCCTTGGTTTCTATGAAGAGGCTAAAGCCACGGGGTTGGAGAGCGCTGGCTGCTCTTTCAAGGGACCCAGGTTCAGTTTCTAGCATCCACATGTCTGCTCACAACTGTCTGTATTTACAATTCTAGGGCACCCAGCACCCACACACAGACATAAATGCAGGCAAAACACCAATGAACATGAAATAAACAAACAAACAAATAAATAAATACATAAATAATAGGTTAAAGCCATGATATGCAAGAGAGGAGTGTGGGAAGAAGGAACTAGGAAAGGCTATTTAAGGAGGTGACAGGAGTTAAAATCTACATGCCAGATGCAGCCAAGAATATAGTGTAGTTCAGGCTCAGATAGGTGAACTGACATGTGCCAAGGTCCTGAGGCAGAAACATGCTTGGTGTGTCATGGACTCAAAAGGAGTCACGTGAGGGAAAGTGAGGGGGTGGGGTGGGAAAGAGCATGTCATTTAGAATTCAGTTCAGTCTTTTTTTTTTTTTTTTTTTTTGGTTTTTCGAGACAGGGTTTCTCTGTGTAGCCCTGGCTGTCCTGGAATTCACTATGTAGACCAGGCTGGCCTCGAACTCAGAAATCCGCCTGCCTCTGCCTCTTGAGTGCTGGGATTAAAGGTGTGCGCCACCACGCCCGGCCTAGAATTCAGTTCAGTCTTAACGAGGATTCTTAAAGACTCTGGCTGCTATTATTTTTCAATGTCTCATAATTTTAAACTGCTAGACATTTAGTCACTTATGTAGTCTTTTATGTCGAAGTTCATATGTCGACAAACATCCTTGTGAATAAAACAGACCATCTCCCTGGCCACTTCAGACTAGTCAACTGCACAGCTAGTTTCAAAGACTCAGCCCCCCCCCCCTTTCTGGGATTGCATCTTTTCAGGCTTCTCTTAGGCAGTGGCTAACTCACACAGCCAGAGCTGTCTCTCCCTTCTCTTGGTTGACTTAGCTTTGCTGGTTGTTAAACAACTCCAGTTCATTTTGATGGATCCATCAGGCACTGATTGTAATGAGCCCGCTGCATGTGACCCAGCAGCAGGCTCTTACCAACCACACTGGGGCCCAGATGCTTTTGAACTTCTGCCGGGAGAGGCGATTCCCTAGCCCAAAGGCCCTTGGCTCAGGTGCACGCTTAAATCACCCCGTGGGCCTTCTGCAAACTCTAGAGTTAGGCTCCACCATGGGCCAATTAAAACAGAGTCTCTGGGAGTGAGGCCAGGGTATTAGCACTTAAAACTCTCTCTCCATGCTTCTAATTTGCCACGGGACCCGGGGCTCCTGCCCTGACCGACCATGCTTGAATTAATCAGGCAGGGGAAAACTAGCTTTACTGTTTGCACACTTGGGCCATCCTTCAGAACTTTGCTTTTTTAAACTTTTCATTATGGAAATTTCCCAATATATGCAAAAAGCAGATTGTACAATATAATGAACTCCTGTGCCTCCGTCACCCAGCTTCGACAATTACCCTAGGGGTTTAAGGAGGAGCTGACATGGTTTGAATTAAGTTTGAAACAGGGACCTGGCTTCTACGGAGCTCATAGATGGTGGTGAAGAGCAGGAGGCACTCACTGAGAAGTCAGCCTGAGGGGCGGGACATGCAGGCCAATGTGGAGAGAAAGGATAGAGGCTCAGGAGGCCACTCAGATAGGAAGCATGGAAGCAGGTGCCGTCTACCTCTAGGTTAGGTAGAAAGAAAGGCCTGTCATCATTGTGGAGGGTGGAGGCTGGGGCATAGCTTGGGCTGAAGTGAGTGCACACTAGCCTGGGACTGGAGTGGAGCAGGGGGTGATGGGAAAAACATGCACTGTCAGGACAGAGGAGAGCCGGCTGGATCCCCGTGGACTGGGTGCAGGATGGTGGACAGGATGGTGAGATGAGACAGTGGGAGTTCATTCCCTTGGGAGGACGAAACCAGCTTAGTCTTGTCCTTGCCTTCCTTCCCTGTCCAACGCAGCCTCCTCCAGGGCCTCACCTGCTCCCGCTCCGCTGTCTTACGGAGTTTATATATAAACTCGCCCACCGCCACCAACACGGACAGGACCAAGCCGGCGGCCAGGACAATGAAGATGCCGCCAATCTTCTGGATGCCCAGAGCGCTGGCCTCCTTGTTCTCCTCCTCGGGGCACCCGCTGCCGCGCCACCACTTCTCCTTCATGATGTGCAGCTTGTCCTCCTCCTGTAGCTGCAGAATGGCGATGGTGATTTTGTCCCGGTAGGGGGAGCCTGCAGAGGAGGAGAGGAAGGGGGCTGTCAGTGGGGACTGTTTACTAGAGCTGCCTCTACCTCCAACAGGGACTCTTTTCAATAAGGCCCCTGTTCAAGTCCAGGTAAGGTATCTCGGTGGGGAGGCCTTACTCACTGGGTATAGAACCTGTGGCCCCGGGAGGCCCTGTGTGTGGGGTTGTATCAACAGGGAGAGGGCAAGGAGAGGCTGTCTCCGCGCTCACAGGCCAGGGCTGACCAAGCCAGGACTGTGTCTTCATTCCTCTGCTTCCGGCTGAGGAAACCTTACCTTCCAAGGTTCTGTGAAATGACTCTGGGCCTGTGTGCTTGTAAGGGGAGGGTGGAGGGGCTCAAGAGCCCTTGTCTGCACCGCACCCCTCTCCCCGTGCCCCACTCGCTCACCCATGGGTGTGCCGATGCCGTAGCCCTTGGAGTCGATGAGGCCGCCGATCTGGGTGAGGTTGCAGTTCCTTTGGGTGATGTACTCTATGGTAGTGGACTCCATGAGCAGGGCGTAGTCAGCTGTGAGCGTCCGTTGGATGCCCTCCTCGTTGTTCTTCACCAGCGCCGAGGGCTTGCTGCTCATGAAGGCCCACATCTTCTCAAAGGTGGAGATCTTGGATTTCTGGGTGGCAAAGGGATGCGAATATTTAAACCAGAGCAAATGGAGCCTCTCCCCACCATGCTCTGCTCCCTTCGGTCACTCAGCATGGCTCCTGCCATCCAACTCTGGGTATAATCTGTAGGGTAAGGGAACACCCCCATTGCATGGGTATAGAAACTGAGGTCCTAGACATGAGGTGTTGCTGTGCACAGTTCCCTGAGGTTCAGACTCTGGCCCAGTCCCTGGTAGCCCTGGATTTTTGCCATAACACAGTCTTTGGAACTAATTCATTAAACTTTGAGACAGGTTTGAGGCTAGCCCAGGCTGGCCTCAAACTCCTTAGGTAGCTGAGGACGACTTTCAACTTCTGACCCACTCTGCCTCTGCCTTCCAATTGCTGGGAATAGGGCATGAGCCACCACATCTGGTTTATATAATGCTTGGGATTGAACAGGGTTTCATGTACACGAGAGGCAGATGCTCTGCCAACCTAGCTACAATCTCTGGTCTCAGACTGACTTCTTCAAAATCAGTTTTCTCCAACACCTGTTAGGGAATTAACAAGCAGGGGTCTTGTTCTAAGGGCCTAATCTGTTTGAATTCACTCGCCAAAATCACAGGAAGTACGTGTTATCAGCCCCGTTTTGCAGACGGGGAAGCTAAAACACTGTTAAGTGATTCACCCAAGATTATCCAGAGATGAAATGGTAGAGGCAGGCTTCAAACCCAGACCCTCTGGAGACAATCCTCATGCCTACCCACACAGCTACATTGTATCCGAGTAACCACTAGGGGGCACAAATGAAGGTTAAAGCTGGGTGGACTTTGTCTCCCCACTTCACTCCAGGCAAATCTGCGCCCCCTTTTGTGCACTCTCTGTGTCAGGAGAGGAGTTAAGTTTGGTTCTGGTCTGTTCTAAGTACTGAGAGAGGTGCAGTGGGAACTGCAAGCAGAGAAAAAGGTGAGGCTCCCTGTGCCGGCTTCATGCCTGCGACCATAGGCAGGGTGGCAGCCTGGTGGGTGGGCTGCTGTGTGTGCCCTGGAAAGATGCAGGGAGGTCCTTGGGACCAGGAGAGAAGAGAGAGGGCTGGGCATGAGCGTCCCCTGCTTTCTGGTTGTGTTAGGTGTGCCTGAGCCACCCTGGGAAATTGATATGTGCCAGCTGCCTGGTCCCAACAGAGACCAGCCCTGCCCTAGTCCCAGGGGGAAGAGTTGTCTCTGAGAGCCCCTATTGTATCGGCTGTTTCCAAGTCTGGCTGTGGCTTTCTGTGATGTCAGCCTGTCTGATTGGCACCCAGCCCAGCTCTGGTACACGTGACAAGATGGGTGCCCTCCCACAGGCTGGCACAGGCCCGGGGGGAAGGGCAGGGAATCAGGCCATGGCTGCCAGAAGCGGGCAGGGAGCCTGAGAGGAATATGTACTTTCTTCTCTCTGGGTGCTTCTGGGCTCTGGCATGGGATAGGCCCTCTGAAACTGGTGGCTGACATCCACAGCACGGCCAAGGGAAGGAGCACAGCACAGGAATGAATATCAGCAGCATGGAGTCACTGAGTACTTTCAGGGCGTGGAACCTTTCACAGAGCTGTTGCTCCCTGCCTGCAAACTCACGTGCCTCGAAGCTGGTGCACAAAGGGTTCTGAGGCCCTGGCTCTCTAGGCTTCACCCAACCGCTCTTGCAAGCAGCCATTGCAGCTCTCAGAGGCCCCACCCCCACAGCCACCTGCCTTCTGCCCAACTTTGCAGTTAGACACCTTCCAGCCTTCTTTCTACCTCAGCTCCTCCCCAAGTGCTCCCCCCACCAATACCTCTTCCCTCAGAGATGGTTCTCATCCCTGGCTTTTCGGATGCCCCAGATGTTTCTCATTTTCCAGATAATTTCTGATATGCAGATTCTCCTCCACCAGCTCCTTTGGCCCCTCTTCCTGCTTGGCATGCTCCTTCCTTAACACTGCCCAATTTCTAGTGACTCCCGACTCCCTGCCGCCACATCCTTGTTTGGGCTCCTCCTCCTCCTCCTGAGGGTGGGCTGGACCTTTTGGCCTGCTTTGGATCACTCTCTGGCAGGGGTGGAATGTCACCATTGAGTGACAAGACTTTGTCTCCCTCTCCCCTGTGTGTTCCTCAGCTCTTCTCTCAGGCGCTGATGACAGTACTGTCACACCGAATTGCTTAAGAAGAGCTCCCCATGCAAGCGACAGGGGACAGCATCTCGTCAACTCTCAGTACACAGTACTTCTCTTGCTCAGTCCAACGACCTGAGGGGAACAGAGCATGCGCTCATGCCATGGGCTTAGAGGCCGTGCCTCGAGTGACCGCAGCCTTGGCTGATGGCTGGATCACAGCCCGTGAAGAGCCTTGGGGCCAGAGGGCTCTTGAAACTCCACTGACTCCTGACCACCAGGCTGCGAAGTGACAGATGTTGTTTTAAGATGTGAAGTTTGGGGTAATTTACTAAGCAGTAGATAGCTAATACCCTCTCACACCCGCGTTCCCAAGAGCTGTACTGCTCATGTTAGAGCTGCGTGTACTGCTAACCAGAAACTCCAGCCATTCCTGTAATCAAATTATCCAAGTCCAACCGTCTCCACTCTGCCAGACACACTGCTCCTCAGACCTGCATGCATTCTGGTTGCGACCTAACTGCTTTTCTCCCTTCAAAGGCTCCGGCCCCTCAGCTGCTTTCCCGCTCCTTCCTCCTGCTCCCCAAGTTGTTTTCTAAGGAGGTGGGAACCAGGGTTGGATTAAGACCTCTTCCCTCCTAAGGCATCTCTACCTTTAGTTCATCTGCTGTTAATCCATGCACGCATGCATGCATACAGTAATCTCATGCGCCCACCATGCCTGCGCATAGCCATCAGTCCTGCCAGCTGTCAGTCCATCCGTCTATCCATCCCACTAACCCACTCATTCATATATCCATCCCTTTCCCCCTCTCACGGACCATCTGCTTGTTTTCCCTCCCCCACACTGTCTACATACTAGCTGACTCCCTGACTCCTTATCTAACCTGTAACCTCTCTCCACCTGTTCCTTTCCCACACGTCCATCTATCCATCTTCTTCCCCGTCTAACCATAGCTGCCCATCCATTCTTTCCCCCTCACTCCCAGCATATCCATTGACTGCCCCGTGAAACTATATAAAGTCCCTTAGTCTTGGCAAAAATAGCCAGTGATCCTTTCTGTGAGCCTGAGAGTGTGGTCAGAACACCAGTCTGTCTCAACCCCGCCCTCTACCCTCCCCTTCCTCCTATCCACAGCCCCCGAGGATGCCAACAGACATGCTCGCTTAGATCAGAGTCCGAGGTAGGGAGTTCAGGTGAGCCTGGAGGATGTACTGAGGCAGATAGGTTTTGAGGAAGGTACTGGCGGATGAAGGAACAAGGAAGGACACAGGAGAGCGTGGGTCAGTTAAGAGAGGAGAAGAGACACCAGGAAGAATCCTGCTGTGACATCCATTTCAAGAATTCCACCCTCCAGTTCCAGGGCTTCAAACTCATAGCCTTCTTTTTGTTTTGTCTTGGTTTTTTTTTTTTTTTTTTTTTTTTTTTTTTGTCTGTCACAGAAGTTCTGCAACTTGCTTTCCCTTGGATGTCCCTTACTGTCCTTGACCTAGACCTTGGGCCCCATTGTCAAAACACCGCCCATAGTCTCCTCAAACAGTTCAGTGATTCTGGAACACAAACCTGAACCCCCTGACATAGAAAAAAGCAAAGTCCCCCCTCATCTCCGTGGGCCCCCTCACCACTGCTGCTACCTCCTTGGGGAGCGGAGTCCCACATACCAATGGCTCTGGAGTCATCTGTCTGTCCTGGCTCTGGTGGGAGCCTTAATAAGGATTACTGCAGAGCCAGTCACCTAAATCAATTAATGGAATCGTTTGGAGCAGCCAGCACAGGGCGATCTGCCAGGAGGACCAGCTTCTTTTTTTTTTAAATCAGGAAAAATTGGCAAGAAAGGAAGTTCCAGGCTCACGCCGCTCCCATTTCAGCCTCCTCAAAGAAGTGAATTGATTTTCCCCAACCGAAGACACTTAATCTTGAGAATTTAACATTTCTGTACAAGAGAATGTATATGGGGCTATATATGCATATATAAACACGTATCTATCAGCTTTGAATGCAGCTAAATCTCGGGGAATGTGTGTAGAGAGGCAGCTGCAGTGTGATGCCATGCGAGACTTTGGGTATTTTCCATTCTGAAGAAGAGACCTTTTCCTAGATTAATTAGCTAGCCTATCCCAGGATGGGGAGAGTCTTTAGCCCCATCAGAACTATGTCCTGGAGCAGATAATCACTTCTCTGGTTTATTTCTGTGGGCGCCTCTCTGAGTGCCCTTCCTCTGCTATTGCAGTCCCAAGAGGGGCTGTAGCTTTTCCTTCAGAGGGGACCTAGAGATGAGGGCTGCAGGTGGGGGTGGGAGATCACAGAGGGGTCACCTCTACTGCATGGACACCCAGTGTCACACTAGCTTGTCTTCAAATGCCAGCTCTTTGTGTCAACCATATCTCTGAGCCTCACCTTCCATGTCTATAAAATGGGGCCTTTAAGGATGCTACTGCACCTGCCCATCGTCAAACTCAGCAAAGGAAGGACCGTAACGAACACAGAAGTCTGACCCTAAGGCTCTCTATGTGGCTGGCACTGTTATTCCTCAAGGCTCCTCAACTCTCCTTAAAGCCTAGTTCTCCCACTTAGAAAGAGGAGGTAATCTTTATAGTGCAGAACAGTTATGGAAAATAAAGGATGCAAAATGGATGAGGAAGAGACTCAGGAAGGTGGCTCAGTTGGTAAAGCGCTTGCCTTGTAAGCACAAGGACCGGAGTTTGATGCCCAGAGCCCGCATTAAAAAAGAATTCAGGCTTATAATCCAGCTAAGGAATCAAATAGGTGGATCCGTGGGGCTCACTGGTCCCAGCCTAGCCGATTTGGCAAATTCCAGGCTGTCTCCAAATGAGGTGGATGGGGCTTTAGAAGACCACCTGCAGTGTGCCTGCAAACACATGCACATAACATTCATGCACTTGTGCTCAAGTGTCTCTCACACACACACACACACACACACACACACACACACACACACACACACGGATAGGAACTTCAGATGCCGCCAGGGCCAGCCATTGCCTCTGTGCTCTAGGAGCAGCTTTGTAGGAGTGCCAGCTTAGAGATGCCAGATCGTTCACATTTTCAAGAAACTGGAGTTGTGAATATTTGGAATGCAAAAGTCTCTAAATTTCAAAATGCTGACAACCAGCTTAACATTTTTTTTCCTGCATCAAAGCAAGCAAAGGATGGGCCTGGAGTCATGTCTAGGGGGTGGACGGGCCTGTGCCACCAGTTGAATTAGTAAACAGTAAGGCTATTCATTCAATGTCATGAGATGTCTCCTATAGAGCAGAAAGTCCTCTAAGCTGCATCTAGGAATCCCCTCGTTAATCATCTCAGGAACTTTGTGGAGTTGAGGACATCATTATACCCAGTTCACAGAAGGTGAAACTGAGGTCTGGGGAGGTCTTCTGAAGCTTAGGAGTTTTTAGGGACTTCCCTGCCAACCTTGAACCTTGGCTGTACCTGCTGCTCTCTTTCTGCAATCTCCTTCTAGAATCCTCCCTTTTGTTTTGGAGTCAGGGTCTTACAATGTAGCCCTCACTGTCCTGGAACTCTGTGTAGACCAGGCTAACCCAGAACTCATAGAGATTCAGTTGCCTCTGCCTCCCCAGTGAAAGAATCCTTCTAAGACCTGACCTCCCGTTTCCTCAGTTCTCTCTGGGTGTATGCTCATGCACATGGTCACGAAAAGAGGCACAAAGTCTACCACAAAGCTTAGTTGGTCCGGTCCAGAGACCCTGGAGAAAGAACAATCTCTTTTGTCAAAGGTGCTTTCTGCTTCAGTCACCTGCCTCAGGAGGAAGCTTTGGGGCCAAGATATTCCCCGGCCTGATGATCGTGAAAGATCTAAGTGCTCACTGACTCCTCCAATGAACGGCATAGGTAGGAATCAGTATCTACTTTGTCCAGGTGAGCAACTCGGGGCTCGGAGCAGTGAAAGGATTTGCTCAGAGTCACCCATCAGAGACACCACCCATGACACGTCCTGGTGGCTCTGATTTTAAAGCATGGTGCAGATTCCTCCAGGCTAGACCATATTGGCTACTGACTGGCCTTCCCACCCTGCTTCTGTTTCAAATTAGGTCTAGGGCTGTGAAGGGAAGGAGGGCAGTGGGAAGAGAGGGGGTGGAGAAGCTGGGAGCTGAGATGTGGGTAGCCTCCCGAGCCCTCCAGCTTGGAGAAACACCCACTGTTCAGCTGGCAGCTCGTGTGTGCATGGTAGCCCCTCCAGGCCCCTTCCAAGTCCGATGCTGCAGTTGAGGTCCTGTCAGGGGGAGGGCTCAGCCCTGGGGAGGGCATGCAGCCTGGCTTTTGAGGCTCCAGACTCCCATGCTCTTCCTCAGCAGCCCCACTGTGCCAAGTGCACCCAGATCCACCACTCAAAGAGGCCACAATCCCCCGCAGAATCTCTCTTCCAACATCCTCTTCCTTCAAAGCCGCCCCGCTTCCCCCGCCAGGAGCTCCCTTCCCCCACAGCCTCCTTTACATTTTTGCCTACATATTTTTACAGCCAAACAGTGCTTTCAAAGGCCTCCTTTTTCATCTCCTAATTAATTTTTATCTTCCAAGACGGAAGGGAGGACAACACAGGAGACGCTGTTTGTGATGTCTGTTGCTCCCTGACAATTCTCTCAGCAGACCTCCTTCCGAGCCCAAGGGGCAGATTCTAGACGCCCAGCTTTCTGCAAGCAGCTGGCTGAGCTCGAGGGGCCTGGGGTCCTGATGTCCTGCTTCATGTCAATCCCTTGATTATGGTCTACTCTTAGCTATGGGAGCTTTGTTTACTTATGTATTTGGGGATGTGTCTACATGCCCGTGTGTATGTGTGTGTGTGCGCGCATGCACGTGTGTGTGCGTGCTTGGGAAAGCTAGAGGCCAATATCTGGTGTATTTCTTACTTGTTCTTTATTTCTTGAGACACGAAGCCTTACTGATTCACCTAGGCATTCTGGCCAGAGAGGTACACGGGGGCCTCCTCTATCTACTCCCACACCCAATGCTTGGGAACAGGTGGGTGCCACCATACTTGGCTTTTACATAGCTGCTGGGGACATGAACTCAAGTTTTCATATTTATGTGGCAAGATCTTTACTGACTGAGCCATCTCTCCTTAGTGCTATGTATGCATAGTGCCTAACTAGGAACGTGCTAACCATATACTTGTTTTAAACTTGGGGTTCATGGGAAGCGCCACCTGCTTGCTGCCTATGCTCACCACTGCTGTCTACATCAGATCGTCTTAGCTTTACCATCTTTCAATCCCATTCCTTCCACAGCACCAGACACTCATCTTTATTAATCCTCTGTGTGACCACTGTGTCAAGGCTGTGCTGGGCTGCAGGCATGGCCCAACCCACCCCAGCTTTGTTCTTCCCCAGGGGAGACTGCTAAGGACTATGGCGGGATCCCGAGAGAAACTGATAGGAAAGACGAAGAGTAGAGGTTCTTCACAGTCAGGTGAGGTTCAAATCCTAGTTCTGCAGTTTTAGCTATGTGTTGTTAGGCAAGTCAATTAGCCTCTGCGAGCCTTGCTTCCAGGGTGTGTAACATGAGGAGATAATACTCATCTGTTTTCTAGGGTTGTTAGGAGGGTGACAGAGAAACAGATGAAGTACGGGCACACGCCTGGGACATTGTAGCTGATTGCAAAGAAGCATTAATGGGTCAGGAGAGAATGGAAGTGGGCTTGGTCCTGCCTGGGGTCACTGTGTTGCTGTTTCTGGCTCATAGGACCTTGAGCCCCATAGTCCTGGCTGGGTAGCAGATTCTGTGTCCCTCCTCTGGCCTCCTCACTGCAGGGGAGGAGGGTGCCTGCAGGGGAGGAGGTTGAAGGTGCAGTGGCTGCTTGCTGCTGAGGACTGAGGCTCAGTGGGGAGCTGGGACTGGGCCATGAGAAGGCAATCCGAGCATCCCTGCAAGGAGGGAGGGAGGCGGGGCGTCCAATCAGCTGAGATGAGCCTGCACCGGGCTTATTTATGCCTCTTTCCTTTGATCGGGAGCCCTGCTTAGAGACTGGCTCATGCCTAATGCATGAGAAGCTCCAGTAGTCAAAGGGCTGGGCTGTGGCCCGAGGACAGGGAGCGAGAAAGCACGTGTGTGCGCATGTGCACACACACACACACACACACACACACACACACACACATGCGCGCGCGCGAACACTCATGTCCAAGTGCAGATCTACATGTGCACATATATAAGTAGACTCTCATGCATGTCACATATGCAGACGCAAAAAGCTCATTAACACGTGCCATCTACACACGGTCATATATGTGCGTACACTGTCAGACTTGCTCACACTCATGAGACTCGAACAAATGCCTAATATACCTTTGACAACGTTTTATTTCCCCTTGATCTCAGTGTACACTGCGCCCTCCCCAGCAGATGGTGGGACCAGCTTCCACTGGCAGTAGCCGAGTGCAAGGAGAAGCCCCTCTTTCCCCTTTTCTTTCCAGTAAGTAGCTGCCTCCAGCCTCAGGAGAGACACGGGGAGCCTGCAGAAAGTGCTGGGGCATGAGAACCCATGGGATAAAGGCATTTTCCACTCTAATTTCTTCCTTTATTTCCTCAGACCCCGATGGGGCTCAGTCCATTTCTTGACGTTTCCAAAGAGGCGAGGGCTCAAGGATGAAGAAGCAGGGCCCAGGGTAAAGGGAAACACGCAGTCTTCCAGACTGGCAGAGGGCAGCTGATGAATAAGCGGATGGATACACTGCACAGTTCCCAAAGCCAGATGCTTCCAAGGGGTAATTAGAGGACCATGTCTCAAAGCATCCCCAGCCGAAGCCCCAGCAGCATCTCGGAACTTGTTAGAATTTCTCTCTCTCTCTCTCTCTCTCTCTCTCTCTCTCTCTCTCTCTCTCTCTCTCCCTCCCTCCCTCCCTCGCTCTTCCTCTCTCCCCCCTCTCTCTCCAATTTTTCCTCCACCCCCTCTCTTTCTCTCTCCTCCCTTTTCTATTTCTATCTCATTTCCCCTCTTCTCCCTCTCTCCTCCTCTCTCTCTTATGTAGCTCAGGCTGGCCTCCCACACCCCATGTAGCTGAGGATACTCCTGCTGCTACCCGAGTGTTCAGATCACAGGTGTGTGCCACTACACAATTTTTTTGCTGTGCTGGGATTGAACCCAGAGCTTTGTGCCTGATAGTCAAGCACTCTACTAAATAAGCTATATTCTTAGCTCAGAAGACCCTAGGCTTCCACCCCAGGCCTCCTGAGTCAGGTGTGTGTGTGTGTGTGTGTGTGTGTGTGTGTGTGTGTGTGTAGGTATGCACAGGATGGGGGTATGGAGTGGGTAGATGACATCCTTTCTGATGACAGAGGGCCTGTGGCACTCAGACACACATTCAAATCCTAACGCCACTGGTTTAGCACCTAAGTTTTGGAGAGAAGCAGAAGAGGATGGGGTCTAAGCTCCTTGGATGTGACTCCTCAGACAAGCCATTGATCTGTCATCGGCTCAGTTTCCACATGTAGACTGGGAATAATTACGGTGCTAATCTCACAAGGTTTGAGGAGGTTAACAGAGGCCAAGCAAGAAGCAGTCCGGCCCACTGTGAGCACTCAGGGCTACAGCTGTTAACCTAGACGCATACCGAACCCACGCCTTCGTGGGTTCAGCCAGAGTCCCTTGACTTCAACTAAGAAGGCAGAAAGGGAAAACCATGGAACTGAGTGAGCCCACACTTTCAAAGCTGGAGGAGCGACAAAGTTCTGGTTTCTATGAAAGCAGACACCTGGGCAGGTGACAGGGACTTTCTGTGAAGACACTGGTATTCTAAGAGGAAGGGATGTGCCTTCTACTCTTGGAAATGGGCAGCTCCTCCACCCCAATCAGCCTCTTAGAGATGCACTAAGACTCCAAGCCAAGAGCAGGATACCAATGGTCCCAGGGCTGTCTGGGACTGGGCATTTCTCTCTTCCTGACTTGTCCAGTCTTTTCTGTCTATCCTCCTCCCATGATTCACCTGGCTTGCCCCAGCAGCTTTCAGAACTTGAGACCACTCTATACAGCTCATCACCACAGTTCCTTAAAGTTAATGGGTTTCACCAGGGAGAAGCTGAGTCCTATGGTCGGAATCCAGGTCCCCTGGATTCTGAGTAGGGGTGGAGGTGGAGCAGAACTCAGATTTTCTACTCAGAAAAGAGCCCAGGAAGGTGAGCTCTGGGTGATGAAAGGAAAAAGAGACTCTCACCTTGAAGAAGGTCATGGTGGCCCCATCCTTGACAGCACCGTACTCTATTTTGGTCTGCTTGGCCAGGTCATCAGCAGAGTCGATGGGTGACTCCATACGCTCCACGGTCAGGAAGGCAGCCAGGTTGGCCGTGTAGGAGGAGATGATAATGAGGGTGAAGAACCACCAGATGCCACCAATGATGCGGGTAGACAGAGCTTTGGGCATCAGTTCAGATCCTGGAAGAATGGGGAAGACACCTTACAATGTGTAGGCCAGGGGTGCCCTAAACCATGGGTTATGACATCACCAGATACTCTCATAGGTGCTGGGACCATTTCCCCAGATTGGTGGGTCAGCCCCACAGCCTCTCAATATCACCGGAAACTCGACTGAAATGCAAATTCTTGGATCCACCTCAAGACCTAATGAATCAATAACTAAAGAAACTAAAGAGGGGGAAGGGAGGGGATGAAGACTGCGGGTACTCAGCCTTTCCCGTGAGTCTGAGCCAGGCTGGGAGTTCATAATGTATGTTCACATGCACACATGCACGCGCGCGCACACACACAGAAACCACAAACCCATGCATATACACACCACACACAAACACACATGCATACACACACAAACCCACATGTGCACACACACACACATACACACACAAACCACAAACCCATGCATATACACACCACACACAAATACACATGCATACACACACAAACCCACATGTGCACACACACACACATACACACACAAACTACAAACCTATGCATATACGCAGACACACACCACACACAAACAGACATGCATACACACACAAACCCACATGTGCACACACACACATACACACACTAACCACAAACCCATGCATATATGCGGACACACACCACACACAAACACACATGCATACACACACAAACACACATGTGCACACACACACACACACATACACACACAAACCACAAACCCATGCATATATGCAGACACACACCACACACAAACACACATGCATACACACACAAACACACACACACACACACACACACACACACACACACACACACGATTTCACAGTTCTTCAGCCTCTCTGATGCCTGTCTGTGGACTGTGGTATAGGGGTCAGAACCTATGGGTTCTGGGAGAAAATCCTGCTCCCAGTTCTCTAGGTGACCTGAGGCCAGACAATCCCCTTGTTCTGGACTCTGCAAAGGATGAAGAATTGTCCTTCCTCTGTCCCAGCCTCACAAAAATACTGCGATACCGCAACGAAATAATTTGAAGAGAGACGCATCAGAAATACCAGCGGTATACAAATATGAGATTGCTGCAAGGCACTTGGCAGGAGAAGAAAAATCAACATTTTTAGAAGCTCTTTGCTGAAATATATCACTCTTCCTCCCCGACCTTGGGTGCGAAGCACAATTTAGATGAAACCTTCTAACTGAAGTAATTAACTAGCTGGCTTTCAAGAGATTTAAATAGTGAGTGACTCCTGAACTTTCCGAAATATTTGGACCTGAAATCTGAAAGCATCTGCTTTGATATAGATGACTTTTTTTTCTCTTGCTCTCAAAGAAGTCACTCAAGGGAGAGTTTTTCAAATACCTAGGTTTTTTTTTCCCCTCCTAATCAAAACCATGCGGGGAATGCATAGAGGTCTGGAGCAGCAGGCAGCATTAGAGGAGTTATTACAGCAGCGAAGGGGCTTCCGGGTCCTTCTCAACTGTCACCGAACAAAGATGATGGGCAAAGAAGCAAGGTGAGCCTTCAGTGTGCTCGTTAATAGTGGGGACAGATGGAGGCACTCCCTATGAAAGCTGCCTGTCACTTCCCAGCCGCTGGAGCCTATCAGTCACGGTCACGGGTGGAACAGGGTCTGCTTCCCCCTCTGCTTGCAGCCCAGTGGACAGGTATGTGATGCGCACCAAGGCGAATGTCCTTCCTCCCTCCCTTCCTCTCTTCTTTCTCCCCTCATTCATCTGGAATTTTCATCTTGCTTCCTGAAGACCAGGGTTCCTGCTGGGTCTTAGGCATGAAGCCTCAAGTGTGAAGGACGAGGTCCTCTGCTTCCTCTCAGGTCATCAGGCTTGGGAACAAGTGCCTTCATCCACTGAGTCACCTTGCCACACACCTCCCCATCCCTCCATTCCCCCTCCTCCCTCTTCCCTCCTCCCTCCTCCCGCTCCCCTGCTTTGAGACAAGGCCTTGCCGCTCAGGCAGACCTGCCTTGAACTCACATTAATTCTCCAGTCCCAGCCACCCAAATGCTGGAATTACAGATAACGAGCTTCTGTGCTCGGCTGCTTTCTAGACATTTAAGCATCTTCAGACATTCCTAGAAGGCTAAACCCATTCTCAGGGCCAGTCAGCTTGGGGCCCTCCCTCTAAGATGGAAGACAATTTTCCTTCAGGGTGACACAGTCTCTGATGTACACAGGCAGAGGTCCCAGCCTCAGTCAATCTCGTCTAGCCCTGACCTAACAATGTCTTGGAGGCTTCTTAGACTCCTTAGCCATGCACCCTCTTAGTACTGTTATGCAGAGCCTCCTGGCCAGCCTCTCTGCCTCAATGGTACCAACCCCCAGCTGGCTTTGATCAACTTTGTTCTGCCATGGAGTCCAGCAGGCAGCATGGTCTCTTCCATCCCAACAACAGTAGAAGATACTGGGACACAGGTCAGGGTCGCTGATGGTTTCAGATCCTGAGCTGACTCTGCCTAGAGCAGTGGAGCAGGCTGTGAATCAGGGCACAAACCAGGATCAACTGTGTTTCCAGCCTTCTTGCTAAGGTCTGATGCTGCCTCCTGAAGGCAGCTGGCTCTAGACAGGCCAAAGGACCCGAGGAGAAGCAACGCTACCTTCCCCGGGGGGGAGAAGGCAGACACCTACCTTGCTGCATCAGGGAGCCCATTCCAAACCAGAAGCTGTTGAGCAGCGTGAAGTTATTCTCCACCACCTCCGAGCCGGGGTTGCAGGGGTGAGCATCATACCATTCGTAAGGGCTGAATCTGCAGGGTACAGAGAAGCAGTGAGGGTCAGCTTCAGGAGACGACCGCTTAGCAACAAGTACCAGGGTGGAGCAGCAACAGCTCCACAGCCCCTCGGCTCACTGTCTGGCTGGAGTGATAGGCAAAGGCCAACTGGGACCAGGTTTCTTCCTGTCCTTTCCTTTACTCCCAGTGCCCCTTTCTGGTTATAAAGTAATTCGGAATCACCTCTTCAAATTAAAAGTGTGTGTGCCCTTCTACCTTGGGAAGCTGCTAGTCATTATCTGTCTAGGAAACACACTCATGCAGGAGCATAAAGGGAAGCCCTCAAGGGTGTTTATCAAAGTGTTGTTTGCAATTGAAGAAAAAAAAAAGACCTGAAAATAACCTAAATGTCCTTCAGTAGAGGGATGATTAAATACGCCATGCCAGAGCCACACCAAAATATCACACAGCCGTTAAAGAGAACAGCATACATCTAGCTAGACGTCCCTAGACAAGGAACCATTCTCAGCACGGTCTATGTAATGAAGAGATAGTGATCAAAATAAAAAACAATACAGTTTCATTTCTGTAGGTTACCTAACATAGCCATACAGCTCTATAGGTAAATGTGTATGTGACCGGATACTCAGGGGGTCTAGAAGTTTCCATCTATATTGCATATATATTGGTGTGTGCCTCTGTGGGGTAGTGAGGAGGGATAAAAGGAATTTCAGCCAAATCTGTTGTTTTATTTGTATGACATGAATCTCTTTTGGAAATGAGAAAGTACATTTGAATTTCTTGTATAATAAAAAAAAGGAAAGGATATTTATTATAAAATATTCAAATAGAATATAAGAATACGGAGAGAAAGTGTAAGTGCCCTGGAATCCTACCCCCATGGAGAGAACAATGTGGGATTTAATTTCAGATTCTTGTGTTTGAATATATGAACATATGCCTGACAGGAAAAGGTTGCTTAAAGCTGCTACCCCACACCACCCCCTTGTGAGGAAGAGGATTCCCAGCCGAGGGAGGGAAGCCCGGTTGACTGGCCAAAGTTTGCTTACAAATGAGTCAGTCTGAAGACACAAGAGAGATGCAAAGAGATGGAGAGACCGAGAAGTCACTGGGTCGGGGCAGCAGTGTGTGTACTGGGGGCTGAGACAGGCCCGGATGCAGAAGGCAAAGGAGGCCAGACAAGCGAGGGGGTGTGGGTGGGTGGGTCTTGTTTCAGTTCTGAGTGTGAAGTACTTTGTGGTACTTGAGCCAGGCCTTTCCCAGCTTCCTTCTCAAGCAGCGTTAAGACATCTGCCCCTCCCAGGGCTAGGGGTGAGGACGGTTCCACTTTCAGGAAGCAGATGCCCCATCGGACAGGACATGTCTATGTGAGGCTTCAAACTGAGTTGAGGATTGTCAAAGAGAAAGCTAGGATTGGTTAGAGATTCTTCAATCCCCAAGGAAGAGGCTGAGGTTCAGTGGGGCAGGGCTGAGACACATTTGGTAGAGGGATGTACAAGAATACCTCTGGAGAGCCAGGCACCCAGAATGGATGCTGCGGGCAGTCCTGTGGCAGGGCCTGAGGCGTTTGGAGGACAAAGCTTGGTGGGTACTTATGTTCTAGGTAGGAGAGTCCTTTCTGCAGGCCCAGAGTCCCCAGATTTAGGGGTACCCGGTACACAATGAGTCCACACAGATGGGTCCAAGACAGCTTCATGGTAGAAAGGCAATGGACTTAAACAGGCAGAGGCCATAGGCCATGGGAGACACAGTGGAGAGAGAATGGACTACCTAAGAGGGCACAGCCCCAAGGGGGCACAGCTCTGGGAGGCCTACCTTGGGGCTGAAGGAGAAATTATAAGAGATAAGGCAGCACTCTTTTAAAATCCACAGAACCCCAGCCTCCAGCTTCCAGACAGAAACAAAGTTTGTGGCTCAGGGAGACCTAGGACTGGTCTGACAGTGGGCCGAAGGCCACAGGCTGCAGTGGTTTTCCCTGGGGACCAAAAGACCTGGATCCTCTGGGACCTCTCCTGGCTGGAGGGCTAGGGACAGAAGAAAGATGAGACTGGAGCAGAGCTCAGAGGTATAGCTGTCTGTCTGTCTATCTATCTATCTATCTATCTATCTATCTATCTATCTATCTATCTATCTATCTATCTAATAAAATTTGTATTACACCTCTTTGTCTATCATATGTGAGTAGGCATGTGTACCAGCATGCATATGGGGTCAGAAGATAATTTGCAAGAGTTAGTTCTCTCCTTCTACCCTGTGAGACCCTGGGATACAATTCAGGTTTTCAGGTTTGGTATCAAGTGCACCTTTATTGACTGTGCCGTCTCCTTGGTCCTTGGCCCTACTTTTAGGGTAACACACCCATGCTCGCCCACAGCCATACCTGTACACACACATACACACTCATGCATGCACACACACATACACACACAGAGAGCCAGATAAAGACAGAGAGAGAAAGAGAGCGCACCCAAGATATACATACACACATAAAAAAAATACCATATCACCCCAAGATCCCGTCATAGAAATTTCTGTGTTGAAACTGGCTGCCCCTTTCCAGATCGTCCTCCTGAAGCAGCCTGTGCCCTCTAATCACTCATGTGTTTTAACACCACCCTACTGCTGGGCATTGAGGCTGACCAAGTTCCCACCACTGGGGGGAAAAATGTCCTGAAGGCACTTCTGTGACCCCTGACACCAAAGGGTATCTGGGTGCTCTGCTGTGAAGACATTTTAGGCTCCAAAGAGACATTTAGTGGCAAAGCTTTAAGAAGACAAGTTCCACCAGGCATGGTGGCGCACGCCTTTAATCCCAGCACTTGGGGATTAAGTGGCAGAGGCAGGCGGTTTTCTGAGTTCGAGGCCAGCCTGGTCTACAAAGTGAGTTCCAAGACTTCCAGGGCTATACAGAGAAACCCTGTCTAGAAAAACCAAAAAGAAGAAGAAGAAGAAGAAGAAGAAGAAGAAGAAGAAGAAGAAGAAGAAGAAGAAGAAGAAGAAGAAGAAGAAGAAGAAGAAGAAGAAGAAGAAGAAGAAGAAGAAGAAGACAAGTTCCCAGAGACAGAGCTGTTTAGTCTGATGAATGCAGCTGATGCTAGAGAGGCCTTTTGGTAATGTTTTCAAAGACTGAGTTTCTCCCAACCAAAGAAAGGTTCACAGCACTGAGTGCCCATTACAGTGTAAAAGGGGACTGGAACCTTACAGTGCAGAAGACAAGGGGACAGAATTGCTGATGGCTGGCAAAGGAGGTGCCATGTGCAGTTAGCTGGCCCTGCTTCTCTGTCCAGCCTATGTCAGCAGGTACCCAGTGGTACCCACTGAGCATCTGTGTGCACTGCCGTTTGCTGCTCCTTAATGCCCAATACTGAGTTTAATTTCAAATGGGACTCTGCCAAGGAAAGCTTTGTGACTTTGGGTATTGATGTAACTTCTCTGAGCCCTGGTTTCTGCTTCTGCAGCAGGGATGATAGTTCTCCCCACCTTATAGGACTATTGAAAAGGACAGACATGATGGCTAAGAGTTGTGCTGTGTGTTCCATGGGGTGACCCAGGTTCTTGGATGCCCTTTTCAGCTCTGTGGCACAGACTTTCATTCCTCTTCTATTTCTGCAGTTCCCCCATGGCATCCTAGCCAATGCAGAAAACCCCATTTTCTTTTCTGAGCATTCCAGACTAGCCTTGGGAGGGGAGCTGCTGTCTTCCTAGCCAGTAGGGAGAGGCTGGACACATAGTCAGGTGCCTTCAGTGGACGGATGGCCCATATCTTGGGGGTGTGGGGGGGGACTCACATCAAACAGACAGAACTAAGGCTGGAAATGCTCCTCTCTTGGAGGGGTGGTTGGCTGAGAGGCCACTGGAGCTTCAAGAAAATTACGCTGAGAGTGCAAGAGAGCAGCTCTGCTTTCAAAGGCTTGTTAGACCATTAGTGAGGAGAGAGGGTGATGAAGGCCTCGCTGTGATGGCTTGCTGTTGGCTGGGCTGAGCAGGCAGGGCGGCTGCAGCAGCAACCAGGCGGGGAGGCTGGGTGATCTCGCCTCGCACTTTTCCTTTGGTCTCTCTCTGTGTGGGTGGAGGCAGAGAGGGAAGGGAGCAGAGGAAAGGGGGGCTTTCAAAGGGAGCTCTAGAGGGGAAAAATAGGCGAAACACCAGGTCCTTGGATCTCAAATTGCCTCTCCAGGGAGGCTTCTCTTTACACCTTGTTAGGCTTTACAGCAAAGAGGACCCGGGGCAAAGATAGGGTCTGGAGGGAGGGGTGGAAGCTTCGCTGGGAGGGGCCAGGGAGCTTGAGGAGGGGACCAAGCAGGGGCCAGAGACACAGGACAGACAAATGCTGGATGTGTCCCTTACTGCCCGTATGGCCTCTGTGGGTCTCGGGTGTCTTTAAGGGATGCTGCCAAGGCGTAGACTAGGGTGCTTGACAAAAACGGGGTACTCAATAAACATTGGGCAGAACCCACTGCCCTAATGACCCACTTCCCATAATCACCGTTGAGCGTGCACTTTTTCTGTTTCTAACGAATAATACAATGGGTAGGCACTCGGGAACGAGGCAATGTGTCAACACGGATCCCAGGCACACTTGCCAGTGTACCGTGTTCCTGCATGTGGCATGTGCGTAGCTGGTGGGGACTGGTTCTTCTGTTGTGTGGACTGCTTAGATATAATCTGTTTTCCATGTTTTCAGCTACTCGCTAGGCCACGCAGTGCACTTGGGTCTGGTCTGCCATCCCAGGTGCTCAGCTCAGGGATGTGCATTCTTGAGCAATGGCCAGGCTTCTCCAAGTCTATCCTGAGAGTGAGTGAGGTGCAACTACCATATCTCAGTGTCACTGGCGTGGACCAGAAGGAGGACTGGGACATTCAAGCCCAGGGGGAGGGGCATAGAACATTCGGCAGGAACAAAGGATCTGTGCCGAGGGAGGATGGGGTGGGGCTGAGGAAATGTCATGAACCATAGTAATCCAAGCATTGGGCCTTCTGAGCCAAAGAGGGCTTGTCTGGATGCCTATGCTCTCCTGCTTGGCCCAGAGCTTGGCCCAGGAACAGCCTTACCTGGCAATGACGAAGAGGACACAGCTGACACCCAGGTAGGCGAGGAGCACGTACATCCAGATGTCCGGCGACAGGGGGTTGAGGAAGGAGAAGACACTGGGGTTGGTGCCATTGGGCTTGCGGTATAAGATGCTCACTCCAAGGGTCATAAAAGGCTTAGAGAAGTCAATGGCCTTCTCTCGGACATGAGTGATGGTCAGGGGAGCCACAGCCAGATCTGCTTTCTGTAAAGAGACCATAGACAGATGGACAGACAGACGGTGAACAAAGCCTTGGGATAGATGTGTTGGAGAACCCACTCATGGATCATGGGTTGACACCATGCCAGTAGTCTTAGTCCAAGGTCATTAAACTAATCTGTGTGTGTGTGTGTGTTTGTGTGTGTGTGTGTGCATGCACACATGCATGGCAATGTATGTGTAGGTGTGGAGGCCAGAAGACAACCTTGGCTTCCATTTCTCAGTTACAATTGACCTTGTTTTTTGATTATGAGCCTTAGCCTTTAAGTGAGTTCCTGGCCTGGAACCCACCAGTAGTCTAGGTTGACAGGCAACCAAACCCCAGGAATCTACCTCCTTCTGCCTCCTCAGCACTGGGATCATTAAGTGTGTGCACCACCCCTGGCCTTTCCTCCGACACTGGTTCTGGAGATAGAACACAGGTCCTTGACTGAACTATATCTTCCAGCCTATGTATTTGCAGTTCAATGTCAACACGGACTGACCCTCGTAGCTGGGCTATGCCCAGGGTATGGGGGAAGACTAGGATTCACATCAATACAGGCCAATGTAAGCTTTGTTCTCTAAGAGCTGATGGCTTTGAAGGGGAGGTTGTGACAAAAACAGATGGATAACGGAAACCCGTGATGTCTACAGACGAGGCTGTGTCAAATGACCGAGCTCAGCTATCGCCGGTTAGGACAGAAGGAGCACACGAAGCCCACAGCTATTGTCACCGAGCTCCCCACTCTCAATCCCTTCTTGACCACTTCAGCCCACTCAGCATGGTCATTAGATCCCAAAACCTACTCAAAAGCTAGTCAGACTAGATGGCGCCCTCCTTGGAGACTGGGGAGATGGCTCAGCTGGCAACATGGTTGCCATGAGAGCACGAGAACCTGTGTGTGGATCCCCAACAGTCACAGAAAAAGCTGTTCACCAAAGACAGTTCATAATCCAAGAACTTGGGTTACAGACCTCCCAGAGCTCTATGGTCAGCCAGTTGAGCCAGTTGGCCAGCTCCAGGTTCAAAGAGAGCTCCTGTCTCACAAAATAAGGTAGAGAGCTACTGAGGAAGAAAATTGATGCTGCTACACGTGCATGTATCACACACACACACACACACACACACACACACACACACACACACTCATCATCATCATCATCATCATCATCATCAATACCATCACCATCCTTAAAGGGTGTGAGTGGACAGGAAACTGAGGGGGTAAGTCCAATGCCTCACTAGCAGGGATAACATGGAGGCAGGAGGAAAACCTAGAGATGGGATTTGTTAATATAGGTCATTACATCACAAATTTAATGAGGGATGTTCTAAAACTAGGTCTGAGCTTTTCCTGATTAATAATTAAAAGGATCCTCCCCCCCAATCTTATCAGCAGCTCTCTTGATCCGAGGCCCCACTAAGCACGGGCCGTCCCTACACCCATTTCTTCACCACGTGGCCCTCAGTGCCTTCTTGCCCTGATTCTTCCCATTGTTCAAGCTATTTCACACATGCTGCCTCCTCCAGAGCCTCCCCGGCAGCCTTCAGTTCTTGATTCTCCCGACGTTCATTCTTTCCCCATGGAAGGTCAGCCCTGCTCAGTGTGCGTGGCTGCATGTCAGCAGGCATGCAGCTTATGGTCTCACAGGCTCCTGGCATGCCAGGGCTGTGGCTGACCTGCTGTTCCTTCCTCCTCTCAAAGCTCCCTCCGAGGCTCTGCAATATTTAGTAGTGCTTTCCTGGAGAAGGCTGCCTCTTAGGCTTCTGTGGGTATTTGTTTCTCATATTATGAAACAAGTTATTACTTCCCTTCCTACCATGGCCACAACGGAAGGGAAGAGAGATCCTGAAGGCCCTTACTGATGACCCTTTGTCAGGAGGGAGCATGCTTTGGAAAGACCTTGCCAGACAGTTGCTGTCTCGACCCGTCCATCCACCCACCAACTCATCTACTTATCCATCCACCCACTACCCTCTATCCATCCTTCTATCTACCCATCTACTTGATCCCCCATTACACCCCCATCTATTCATCCATTATCTAGCCATCCTTCCAGCCACCTACAACCAACTTATCCATTTATCTATCCATCCGTCTATACCATAACATCCATCAGACCATCCACCTACCTGCCCACCCATATTCTTACCCACCCACTATTGTATGAGATCCACCAGGAACTAGAGAGACAGCTGTCACTAACAGACATGGTTTTTGTTATCATGACTCTTAAGGCCTAGTCGGGGACATGGGTTTCAATCAAAGTGTTTATCAAATCAGCACTAACTGAGACTCTATTTATCTCAGAACAGGAATAAGTACGTCAATACAAATCACATCAGCAGATAAGGGCTGACACGTGTGAAACTTCGGTCTAGACCACTCTGTAGATATCGCAGGCTTGGGAGACCTTGGAGATGCTCTGATACTGCTATCCTCAGTGTTTGTCCTTCTTACTCCCACTTCCTAGCATGGATTCTCGGGGCTCAAGGATTTGATGAACTTCAAGATCCAGGAAAATGCCAGCAGGATGTCCCATGGGATAAAAGGCATCTGTCACCGAGGCTGATGATCACCTGAGTTGGGACCCTGGAACCTACGTGCTAGGGAAAGAGCCAACTCCCACAAGTTGTCCTCTAACCTCTAAACATGGGACATGGCTTGTATACATGAGCCTGCACCCACATGCACATCTGCAAATTATAAAAGTAAATGAGTAAATGTGAAACAAAACCACTTCATAGAACCTAGAGAGGAGATGCATGGGAAAGGCTCATTACATTGAAACCTTTTACTGATTTTTGAGGATGTAAGTTAGAACGTGCCTGACTTTATAGGCAAAGAAAAGAGGGACAGGGCCACAGTCCTAGCTCCCAGATGCCTTTCAGGTCAAGGTTTGAACAAGTGGATGAGGGGTGGGGGTGGAGGGAGGAATGAAAACTGTCTAATATGCACCTGATCAATTCATCCTCTGCTGACACTGGCCCAGACGGGATACAGGAATGAACCCACAAACCTGGCCCTGTGGTCCCCTGCTTTAGGTGTAGACATGAGTGCCGGGTAGCACAGGAGCTGAGGAGAGCACCCTGGAGGACTCAGTCCTGAATCTTCACCCTGGAGAAGATTCAGTCCTGAATCTTCTGCAGCAATGGTGTGAGAGAGAGAGAGATCTAGTGGTCCTTTGACTGTAAATCCTTGCCTTCCCTAGCCCAGTCCCTTCAGTGTATACTGTATTGGGAGGCTGTCTTCACCCTGGAGAAGATTCAGTCCTGAATCTTCTGCAGCAATGGTGTGAGAGAGAGAGAGATCTAGTGGTCCTTTGACTGTAAATCCTTGCCTTCCCTAGCCCAGTCCCTTCAGTGTATACTGTATTGGGAGGCTGTGTTTGACTCCAAAGGTAGAATGCACTTGGACTCTGGCTGGTCTCTGGGTATGGCCTCTGGGTTTGCAGTGGCTTCTTCGATAGAACCTCCAAGTCCATGATGGGGGGGCTCCTCCTTGGACTTTTGACAGCAAGCCGTCTGAGATCAAGCCGTACGAGGTCAATGCTTATTCCACAAGAATGTCCCAGGAGCTGGCGAGGAAGCCAGCCGCAGGCCCCAGCAAGTCTTTCTCAGGGACTTCAGAACCTCCCTTCCACTCTTTTCCTGCTTCCTGGCTCTAATGGGGTTGGGCAACAGCGTTGTCTATGGCAGTCTGTGCCTACGGCAGCGAGGTAATTGGCCAACATGACCTTCTCTAGGAGTTCAGATGAGCGTTCTCCCTTGGGCTTCAGGAAGGCTGGTATTCTCCACTTCATTTTTGGCTTAGGCAGAAAATACTATATTTCACTGTTGGTAACGATTTCCCCGAAAAAGGCATTATTTTGTCCAACTTCCCTGGAAAGATTGGAACAGATGTCAAGTCTTCTCGGTTTCGGTTCATTACTCAGAATGAAAGGCCCAGTCTTGGCGGCTCTTCCCACTCACACGTACTTCTTCCAGTGTGATTCGTGAAATCACAGGCTGTCAGAGCTGGACGACAGACCTTCAGGAACAGCTGCTCCAACCCCACACATGATTACAGGGGGGAAACTGAGGCTTGGAGAAGCTGTTTATCCTTTGTTCTCATGTTCCCGAAATCATGACCTTGAAGAAAATCAAACTGCTGACCTGTCCCCAAATCTTATAGGTGATATTTTTCCCTTTCTTGTCTTACTAAGGACCTGTCTGTACATCTTCTAAATGTCTAGGCCAGTCAGTAGGCCTTCCGAGGACATTGTTTTACCCTGTAAGTAGCTTTCTACTTACCAAGATTTGATTGGGATGCACCCAACTCTAGTTGGGCTCAGCATTCTTTCCACACATGAAGCCATTTGATCTTGTCTACCTGGTTCCAGCCCCAGATCTCAAACTGATGACAAGAAGTACTCACCAACTCCAGCTCTGTATTTGGACCCCTAATATCCAATTACCCTGATGTTAGCCTGGACCCTGAACTTGTTCCCATAATAAAGCTTGTACCACCTCCTACCAGAATGCGATGGATCTTAGTTCTGGCAACTTGTCACTAATCGGTCTTCTGGTCTTCTTTTTGGAGACTAGGGTCTAGTCCCCAGGCCCTGGCCACACCTCACTCCTGATTTAGGTGTCTTGTTGGCACTTCCTGTTGGATTCTCCAGGATAGTTACCACTGGTTCTATCACTGGTTCTATACCTCTATTCTCCACCTCATGCTGGGAGGAACCCCCAGAGTGCCCAGATAGTGAATTGTTAAATTAAAATAGCAAGAAGTGCCATCATTACAGGATGCTGCCTACAGGCCAAGCATTGCTAAGTGCCTCATGAATTCCTCCCTAGAGCCCCAGGAGGCAGCAGACATCGCCACATTTTAGATGAAGGATTGGTGGCCAAGCCAGTTCTAGTACTCAATTCACTATGACCTTAAAATCCAACATGGATTTTAAGTCAAGTATCATGGGGGCAAAGTGACAGAGGCAGGCAGCCTTAAATACATTCCAGTTCTGTTACTGTGGCCTAATTTGGAATAAGGTCTTGTGGATTATAGTCTTATACAGCAAAGTCACCAAGGTAAGGGGGCATCATACTGAATTAGGGTGGCCCCCTCCTAACAATTGGTGCCCTTATAGAAGACACAGATATACAGAGAAGAGTGTGTGACAATGGAGACAGAAATGAGGAAAAGGCAGGCACAAAGCCAAGAAGCACCAAGGATGCTGGCTACATCAGAACCTGAGAGGATGGAACCCACTCACCTTCAGAACCCCTGAAAGGAAGCAATGCTACTGACACCCCAATTTTTCATTTCTACTCAAGGAGACAACACATTCCTGTGGTTTGAAGGAACCTGGTTTGCTATCGCTTGGTATAGCAGCCCAAGAGAACTCATACACCTGTCACTTAGACCCTGTGTGGGATGACGAGAGCTCTTCTACCATCTTCTCTTGGCCCTGCTGACTGTGGTCCCTGGGTCCCGTTCTGAGCCCTCTGCTGCATTCCCATACACACGAATGTCACCTTGGCTTCTGACCATACCTGTCACCGGGGGCTCTGCTGGGATTTCTTTTGTAGCACTTGATGTGGCTTGGAGTTCTACAGCCATCCAGATCCCTCTTCTGCCTCTATGGTGTCCAAGAAAACAAGCCCCATTCCTGACAACCATAAAGCAGCTTGATTCATCCGGGGAGCTCTGCCTTCTGGCTCCCTCCCATGTCTCTAGCATTGGGTGTTATGGCTTGGATATAACCTCAGAAGGTTCATATGTTGAAGACTTGTCCCAAGTTGTGAAATTATCATTGGGATCCCTCATGACTGGATACCGAGTGCCTTGATCTCATTAATCCACTGATAGACTTACACTTTAAAAGTATTACTGGAAGGAAAAACTTCACTGTGGGAGGTAGGTCACTGGGGTATGTGTGTCTAAAAAGGGTCTTTTGTCTCTGTTTCTCAGAAGCCAGGAGGCTACAAGCCTCTGCCCCACGCTCCCGTGGTCATGATGCCCTTCCTTCCTCACCACAGGGCAGCAGGGCAAGCGGAGTAAGCGGCTGGGTTTTCTGAAACCGTGAGCCATCACTAACCCTCCACGTGGGTGTTTCTCTCAGACACTTGTCACACAAGTGTGAGGACTTGAGTCTGGATCCCCAGAGCCCTCACAGAAAGCCAGGCTTGGCCGCACACATCTACCCGTGAGATAGGAGGGAGAGACTGGAGAACCCTGGCAAGTTCGTGGTCCAGCTTGGGGTATTCAGCAGTGGACAAGAGACTCTGTATCCCCTGAACTGGAAGGTGAGGACCAGCATCTAAGGTTGTCCTCTGACCCCCATGTGTACTCCAATGGCGTGAGCATGCCAGCATTCACACACACAATTTTTTTTTAAAAATGTATTTCTGTTTATCAGTGATAAAAACTTGATTCACACAGGGTCCTCAGCATGCTGTTTCTCTACCTAGATTCTTTCCATCCAGGCTGAGGAAACAAAGTACCTCACGTAGAGCTGGGTAGCCAGCTGACAAAGCACCCGTCTGGGCCTCCCACACGTCAGAACAGACCCAGACAGGTGTCTGTAACATCCCAAGTACCAGCTGCCAGCCCCGCCCCTACGATTCACCCCCAGAGCTGCGGCAGCCTGGATGGCTGGATGGCTGACTGAGCAATGATGTGTGTGCCTTTCCCAGGCCTGGAGAATAGCCCCAGTCTGCTTCCCTGAAGGCTCCATACTGTGCCAGTGTCTATCAGGAAGAATGGCAGGTTCAGTCTGCCCCAGTCACCAGAATCCAGGATAAATGACCCATCTTCTGCCACTTTGAGTCCTCTCCCTAAATTTCTGATAGTGGTATTAACCCCGATGGGTGGGGCCTGTCCTAGCAGCACCCAAGGGGGCTGGGGCTGGGACCCCCCCCTCTTTGAAGTAGGCCAGATCCGCATCAGACACCCAACAGTGCTTGCTCTTCCCTCCGTTGCTCCATGCTGCTCTGATCACAACAGAACTTTTCTTTATAAGCTATTGTTTAATCTCTGCCTTCCCTGTCAGTATATAAACTCCAGGAGGGCGAGGATTAAGCTTGTTCCCTTCACTGAAGCACCTCTTGCCTCTCCTCTCAGGATTAGTGCAGAGTGCGACATAAAGAGGAGGCTCCAGGAAATTTTGTTAGAAAAACAAACATGAGAATATCCACCCAAACTGACCACCTGAGTTTGATCCCCAGGGCCCACAGGGTTGAAGAAGAAAACTGACTCCCATAAATTGTCATGTGACCTCTACATACTTGCTGTGACACACACACACACACACACACACACACACACACACACACACACACACACACACACACACGCACACACGCGTATGCGCGCACACATACTGATTCTGGTCTCAGTTTTCCAACTCTGCATACATATTTTTCCTGAAATCAGATTGACTCTGACCATCTGACCCGTGTTTTCCCAGAATAGGAACTCCTGCTTAGGGTGGCCCTGATGGGTCAATCTACAAAACTGTTCCTTTCCTTTAACTATTCAGTGGATCCCAGCACAGTCTTCACCTGCCTTCGGGCTCACCTTGGGGAGGTTCTGGAAACATCTTCAGTTCTTCAGAGCTCCCTGTCACTGCCTGGGGGCAAACTGGATGCTCGTGTCCCTGTTGTCTGTTTTCCCTTGCTCCCACTTGACTCTGTCCCTCAGTGAGATGAACCTCCATCATGACTTGCTTTGAAGTGTGTGCCCTGGCTCAGGGCTAGGGACAGGCTTGGGTAGAGCCTTCTCTGGCCTTGCAGACAAGGGCATGGGACTCAGGCACACAGGCCAGAAGCAAGGCCTGCTTCCGGGGAGAAGAGACAGCACACAATCCAAGCAGTAAGGGTGTGTCTCTGTCACCTGCTATCCCGTCACACCTGCATGCTGGGGGACCAGTGCTCACAGCCCTGTGGCCATGACTTCTGCAGAGTATGCCCTCCCGAGTCCTGTGTTTCTTCATCATATTCATCACCACAGTCTGCATTCTAGGGACCAGAAACGACCTCATGCCCTCCTTGGGTTAACTGCTGCAGACCAAGGGGCCAGCAATGACATCCTTCTGCCTTGCATGAATCTCTCAGACCTTCCTCTAGGGTAATGGTTCTCAACCTCTGGGTCTCCTCAACACCTTTGGCAAATCTCTATCTCCAAAAAATGTTTACATTGCAGTTCTTAACAGTAGCAAAATTACAGTTATGAAATAGTAACAAAAATAATTTTATGGTGTTGGCATGTGCCAGCATAACATGAGGGACTGTATTAAAGGGTTGCAGCCGAAGGGTGAGAACCACTGCTCTCGGGCTTTCTGGGGTGGGTCACAGCAAGTCCCCACTCTCTCAATCCTCAGGCTCTGTCTAGATCTGTCTAGAAGTCATAGAAGCTCTCCTGACCAGCTACCTCCCATATCTGCAGCATCATCCTGGCTGGAGACTCAACCCAATCTCCTGCTTAGATGAACTTACTGTGGCTGGAGACTCTCATCGTTATCCGTTCATTTCCAATGCAACATCCTGAGGCTCAGGGGAGGGGCCTTGCCTATGTTTACTCCTGCATCCACAGAACACAGCACGAGGCCTTGAGTGAGTTACTGAACTTCTTGACCATCTTCAGAATGATGCGCTCAGAAGTGCGCTGAGCCATGGATGGTGTCTTCTGTGACACCCCAAGCCAGCTGACAATGTTGACAGTGAGCATTGTGGTGACCAGCAACCCTAGAACTGGCATTCTGAACAGTTCACATAAATCTGACTAGAGCGGGGACAGGTATTGGAAAATCCCCAAATGTCAACTGTCAGATCCTCCATCTGTGGTCCATGTACAAGCCTCCTAGGCTGAGAACTCCTGACAGCTTGACAGTGGTCTCTCCTATGCCTGAGACAGCTCTGTGATCCCCCAAGTCCCCGGGGAGGGCACTGTACCTGACTCTGAGGATGGATGGCTGGACAGGTTTCCCTGTGTCATGATACATATCCTGTACTACCACCCCCTAAAGGAATCCTTTGTTTCTCATTCCCTCATGTGCACAGGGTGGGGATCTCCAGGCCTTCCGGTCTGCCTGCATTGAAGACCACCGTGCACTTAGCTTCAGCCTCAGTCAGTCTCTGTTTGTGGGAGACTTCAGCAACCTTGGCTGTGGCCATCCCAGTAAACACCCTATGCAAGCCTGAACACCTCTTCCTTCTCCAAGTCATAGACAAACCTGAGTCACTGTCCTCTGCTTTAGTCTCCTCCAGGCACCTCCATCTTCCTTTTGCACCAGTGGCTAAAGGTCTGATGGTATTTTGCTTGTCTGATCCATTGCTTCTTTCTGGCTTAGTCACACCCACACCTAATGACACCTCCATCCCAGCCTGCCTCCCACCACTGCTCGTCTGTTGTTGGTTAGGGCTGGGTTCATACACCCTCATACACCAATCTTATGCAAGTATGTTCTAGAAGCATCTAACCCCAGCTCTGGTGACAACTGCTGCAAGGTCCTACATAGTTCCCAAGTCCACCAAGTTCAGACAAGCTGCACAAAAGTCAGGACCAACACCTAAACCTACTCCTGCCTGTCCTTACCACATGGATGGTCCTGAGACACTATAGGGCTTGCCTATGGTGCATCCCAGACCTTCCCACTTGCCACTGGCTGGTAGATATTGTCAATTTGACACAATCTAGAATCGCCCAGGACCCGAACCTCTGGGCATCTCTGTGAGGAAGTTTCTAGAGAGGGTTGTTCGAGGTGGGAAGACATGCCCTGAATGTGGGTGGCGCCATCCTGTAGGCTCTGGAATGAATGAAAAGGAAACAGCAGGCTGAGAAGAGAGCATTCATTCCTCCTGCCTCTTGACTGTGTGTGCAGCATGACCAGCTGTCTCCGGCTCCCAATGTTATGCCTCTCCTGCCATGATGGATCACACCTACAGACTATAAGCCCAAACCTCTCCTTCTTCAAGGCTCTTTAGTCACGTGTCTGTGTCAGCAATGAGAAAAATAACTAACCCGGTCTCAGTTTTAGCTTCTCTTGCCTGACTCCGTCTTCCCCAGTTGTCATCCTCCCTAGAGAAGCCATGACAGGCTTCTGTGTGGCCCTGCACTCTAAGAGGTGACAGTGGCACTCAAGACCTTTGGGTTGGATGAATAGGCCCATGATCCCCTGCTGGGGAGCCTGCCTGTCACAGCCACTAGACCTGTTTCCCTCTGATCACCTTTTTAGACCACGAAGCTCCCATGTGCCTGGTCCTCCCTAGCACCTGGTTGTCTGACATCTTTGGCAGGCCTCTCCCTAGGCTGAGTTCTAGAGCTAATAGCTATACATGGAATCTCAGCAGGACACTATGTCCTTTCTGCTTCTCCTGTCTGCCTGCCTAACTGGTCATCCACAGATTTACTCTGATAGCCTCTTGATCTTCCCCAACACTCTTCAAGTCTAGCTCTGGGCAATCTGTTGCCCTGACAACAGTCCACTTTTGTAACCATCTGTTTCCCCTGCCCTAACTGCCCTGTTCCTGAAGCATCCTAACCTGTCCTGGGAGAGCTCCCAGCATGCCTTGTGTCCAAGTGTACCAGCCCAGCCTGAAGGAGGTAGATTGGACGGAGCTTCTCCTGGACAGAAGAACAGGGTTTGGGTTCCAACACTCGTGCAAGCGGGCTAGAGTGAGGATGGCTTATGGTAGGAAAACTATGGGCCCAGTAGATGATGGGGTCACAGATTTGACTTCACCAGACCATCCTCATGCAGAGTTTGGATAGGAAGGTGAATCGGGACCCACAGCCATGTCTCTGGACAGGGTGAGCAGTCCATGACCTTTTATGAGTCTTTCGCTCACCAGTGCCTGCTTTGTGTCCGGGTGCTGAGCAATGGGCAGGCTAAGTGCACCAGAGACTTCCCGTCTAGAAGAAGGGTTAAGCACAGGGTGCAGTCTCTCCAGGCTGAGTCACTTTCCCTGCCTATACTCTGTGGTAAGAGAGTAGAGGGGATATCTGGGCATTACTATGTCTTCATAAAGGAAGGGAGATATATCAAGGTTACCTATGACCGTTCTTTGTCCCCTATCTTGGTGCAAGCTTACCTAGAAACCAGAGGGAACTCTATACTACACATTCCATGCGTGAGCTGGGTCCCACTGACCTCCTTACCCACATTCTGTTGGCTCTCTTCCTTGCCAGGCTAGATATCCTGGGCAGTCTTCCCCTTCATCCTCATCTGGCTCCCTCCTCATCCTATGGCTATCCACCTGCTGAGACTAGGGTCCTAACATGCCTCAGGCAACTTCTCTAGAAGATCTGCAACTTGGTGTGTGTGGGGGGAACCAGCATTTCCCCTGAGGTTCAAGTTAGAATCCACTGCCTGGTCCTTCATCTCAGCCTTTCCCCCCACCCCTCCGTTCACCAAGCACCAGTCTGCAGCCTTCATGTCTCCTGGATGGAACTCTAATTCCTTCCTTTCCCACTATCCCTCCCCTCTCCTCCGGGCCTCTCAGCCATATGCGCAGGCCGGCTCCAGTTTGACTCAAGAGTGGAGTAATTTTCCTCTAGAAACAAGTTGATGTCATCCCCTGGCTCCACATCCTCCAGTGGTGCCCTGTAGTTTTCAATATTAACATTAAATAACTTGGCTGGGCATGTATCTCAGTGATAGAATACTGGCCTAGCATGTGTGACGTCTCAGGATCCACCCCCAGCATGAAAACAACAACAACAACAATAACAACACCCCTCAGCTATCACCCAAGAATCAAGGCTTATACCTCTTGTCTCCCTTTCCACCTGTGGCCTTCCACTGGCTTTGGGCTCTCTCCTTTTGGGTCTTTTTCCTTCTCACTCCCCAAGTAGACTCCTGGGTACTAGTATCAGAACACAGAAGCTCTAGCCGGCAGGCCAATGTTCCAAGAAAGGTGGTACTTTAGTGTGTGCCTCAGTTCCCTCAGAGTTGGATGAATGTGTGTCAGCCTCCAAGGCCATCTGCTTAGAGCCAGCTAGGGAAGGTTGAGGTCCTGGACCGCTAGGTCCTAGGTTACATCTTGTCTAGCAGGAAGACTGTGGCTGGAGGGTTACTTCTCTTTCTGGCATCATGTCTGGGCACAGGCATGTGTGATGGAGAGAGGGGAGGCTGGACTTGGTATAAAGTATGCTGAGTAGGCCACCTCTCATGTCTGAATGTTCACTGAGCGTGAACCAAACCTAAGGCTCTGTGTTCATTTGCAGCTGGGGGAATGGAAGCCAGAGAGGCTGGAGGACTCTTCTCTCGAGGGCTGAAGCAAGCTGCAATCTGAATGGGATTCCCATGGGATTCTAGAGTTATCAGGACTTGTGAGTATGAGGACTGAAGGCAGAGAGGTGAGCAGAGACAGATGCCTGAGAGGGGATGAGGGGGAGCAGGCAGCAGGGATGGAGTGAGGTCAGAAGACACACACAGTTCAATCACAGTTTGCTGCCGTGCTGGTTAAAGGCAACTCGGGAAGGTGAGTGTGTCTGCAGGAGGCGATTGCATTCTCCAGGTGTCCACCACCCACAATGCAGGGCTGGAGACCAGCTGAGTGTCAGGGAGGGACGGTTCAAGTCGTCCTGGTTGGAGGACCTGGGGATAGAGTGGGAGCAGACACTTCCAGTGGTGGGGCTCCATCATCTTTACGCCTCTGTTCAGATCCCTAATAAGGAAGTGATAATATTGCCAAGGCTTTACCATGCTCCCTATGAGCTAGGGAGAAGACTAATTATCTGACACTAATAAATGGTTATGATGTTATTAAAAATGGCACCAAGCTAGGATTAACAGGCTCATCAATCGTAGGGAATCGAGCTTAACAAGGTCCCCTATCTGTCCCACCCAGCCTGCTGGCCTTGATGGGTACCGGGTCTCCAAAGCGCTGCCCAGCAGGTCGGAGGCTGTGGATGAAGCTCCCCGTGCGTCCACAGCGGAGGGGCGCTGAGGGGCTGGCTGCTGCTGGCTTTCTCATCATGTCCCTTTAGAAAGTCTGCCCTTCATAGTCTGTGGGCCAGAGAGCAGAGGGTGGCTGGCCTGACGGCTCCACCCCTTCCATGTGTATGTAGTCTTGGCTTTCCCTCTTACAGGATGTCTGTCTTCTCCCTTCCCATCATCCCCTGTGCAAATGCCAGGCTTCCGAGTCCCACTCACAAGGCTTTGGGAGGAGCAGGGAAAGAGGAGGTGCATCCCGTCCTGCTGGCTCATTTCCATAATAATTACAGTAATTACTAATAACAGTGACAATACGGCCTCCAATCCACGTGGACGCCTGTAGCTCGGAAGCCCCTTCCCATCCATTGTCTTCTTCCAGCCTCACAGTGGGCAGAGAAAAGTGGAGACAGTTATCATCTTTCTCACTGTGGAGGCCGGAAACTGGAGCTTGGGGGACACAAAAGGACTCCTGAACACCCCCGCCCCCAACACTCTCCGAGGAGTAGCTGTAAGGATAAAAATAAGAGCACTGCCATTAAGGACTGACGCCCTGCCAGCAACAGCAAGCACACCTGTTAACTGCGTCCTCACTGCACCCCGGGAGGCGAGCTTTGGGCATACCATCCCCCTTCACAGGCAAGGGGACAGACACATTCAGAGACTGCCCAGGGACACATAGCCACCAAGGGTCAGTATCTCCCACCAGCCTTCCATACAAACCATGTCTGACTCAGTAGACCTGTCCATAGGTCTACCATGGCAGACTCTGAGTGACTCTTGTTCCTCAACTTTCCTCCCCACCACGAGCCTCTGAGGTCTCCTTATGGTACCTTCACCAACAACCAGCAGTGACCAAAGCCTGACAAGGCTGCCTCTATCTGGAGAGTCAGAGCAGTGAGGAGCCCAGACACTAACTGGGATTATAGCACATTGGAGATTGTCAGCCATGAACTTGCCTTCATCCGGGTCTGGGACAGTGTGGCCCCTCTTCTAGAGAGATGAAAGCCCAGGCCCACTTAGGCACAGAGCCTTAAAAGACTCTCTGGCTTGGCATCCAGCCCACCACTCGATATCCAAGGCCTGGCTCCTATCTCCCTGCTGCCTCAGCTTCTGCGGCCGCATCAATGACTGCCTGAGGATGGGGGAGACCAGGTCTGAGGGTCCATGGCAGATCTGGTCCTTGCCTCCTTTAGCTGCAGGCAGGATTTCTCTCAGATAGGTATTGCTTCTGTACTGCTGAGGCGCCTGAGATGGAGGTGGGGAATTTTTCATCTGTGCCGCGTGAGCCTGACGAACAGTACGTGCCTGTAGTCTCACAGCTTCTTTATCGGCCTCAGTAGTTACTAACTATGTCTATAGTCAAAGAGAAGATGAGTGTGTGTGTGTGTGTGTGTGTGTGTGTGTGTGTGTGTGCACTGAAGAACTTCCCAGGTTGCACCTCTGCTAACCCTAAAAGCTGGTCCTTGAGCCTCAGATCTGCTGGTCCTGAGCCTGAGCTTCTCAAGATGGAGGGTATGTTTGCTCTTAGCATCCCATGGGTACCTGTGGCCCTGTGCCCATGCCCCAGTGCTCCTGGGCGGACACTGAGGTGGTGGTGACTTGTGCATTTCATTAAGGAGGAAGCTATTCAGTAGGGAGACTTGTGCCTGTGCCCATAGCTGAGGGCCCCAATTCCTTTCTTGGCCCGTGTCTTCCTTGTCTTCTTTCTTCTTCACGGTCTACAAGCCGAGGCTCCTGCCTTGGACCTCTCTCCTTTCACCCTGCCTGCATGACTCCTTACACCCCAGGTCTCACCCTTCCAGGCAGAGGGAGTGGTTCTTGGTGCTGCCCAGTACAGTCTTACACTCCCCTCATGCGACCCCCAAACCCACTCCTTGCATCTTATGTCGAACCAACAAACCCACAGTGACTAGAGAAGTGACAGCTCAGTCTGCGTGTCCCTGAGTTGGGTGGCATGTTTGCTTGGGTTCCTCTATCCCAGGGCTGGGATATCCTTCAAGGAGCAAACAGCTGAGAGGCTGTGGGAATCCTCCCCATAGCCAGCTCACCAAAGATGCCTTGGGAAGTCCCATCATCAGAGGGGCCAATTTGTGTACGTAGTGGTGATGTTGGGAGGTGGACCGCCTAGGCCAGGCAGACCCAGCAGAGCTGGGCACACTTTGATAGATCTTGATCAGTCCCCAAGGTCACAACCTTCATCTCCACCTGCCCAGTCTTATACTGTCACCTGCTGGGATGCCCAGATGTTCAAATGGCACTTCACTAGAACTGTCCACCCTGTTCCCATCCCGCCCTCCATGCCCACGCCTTGGCTTACGTGGTCAATGAGTTCCTTGACCATGCCGTTCCACTGGCCCTTGTCATCCTGGGCCCCGTACTTGCCGTCTTCCACCAGCCGGATCTCATAGGAGAAGCCCAGGATGTGTGCCAGCTCCTTGAGCAAGTCGATGCAGTAGCCCTCGAACCGGTCATTGCCATAAAGGGTCCTATCGGACTTGCGGAACATGACAAAAGGCTCCTCCTGTGGGGACAAGAGGGAAAAGAGGTGCTAGGCTAAGTGGCTGGGGCGGGGGGTAGGCGCTGTAGCTCAGACTGACCTTGAAATCAATTAGCAGTTAAGCATGACCTTGACCTACTGATCTTCCTGCCTCCACCTCCCAAATGTTGCAATTATAGGCATGTGCCACCATAACTGGCCTGAGCGCATGAATGTGCATGTGTGATTTTGTGTGTGTGTGTGTGTGTGTGTGTGTGTGTGTGTGTGTGTGTGTGTGTGTGTGTGTAAGTACATGGGCATATGTGTGCAAGCTCATGTGGAGGTTAAAGGTCAAACTTGGGTGTCACTGTTCACGTCCCATCCATTTTTTTTTACTACTTTTACCTTAATAATAATAAAACATGCATTAAATGTAGAGAATATTTTTTCAATATTCCCCCTAGTCAGACATGGTGGTTTGTGCCTTCACTCTTAGCACTCTGTAGGCAGAGGCAGAAGGATCTCTGTGAGTTCGAGGCCAGCCTGATTTATACAGAGTCCCAGGTTGGCCAGAGTGACCAGAGTGAGACCTCGTCTCAAAGAGGAAAATTGCCTTAAAAAGAGAATTACTTGTGTTTCTGTAATCAGAATTGACCACTTGAAGTTCACTTTGCTTCAGTGCAATGGTGTGGACACCATAGAGCATTCTGGTCATATACCCTGTTCTTGAGACAGGGTCTCTCACTGGCCTGAGACCTGCTGAATAAGACACGCTAACTGTAGAACCATAGGGATCCAGGTCTCTGCCTCTCCAGCACTGGGATTTCAAGGCTGAGCCACCACCCCTGGCTTTCTGTGTGGTTCTATGGCTGGAAGCCAGGCCCTCCTGCTTGCTCTGTATGCATGTTCCTACCTAGTCATCCCATCTCCTCAGGCCCTGGAGTCTTGTCTTTCTGACACCATTTCAAATGGCTTGGACCTTGGACCAACAGCCTAGGAGAAAGTCCAGGGAGAGTCTATGTTCTGAAAGCCAACTTGGTGGCTTGCAATGGTACCTCTGAGGATGGATCTCAGCACAAGGGGACAAGGGCCCTGCTGCTACTGACTGACATGGGTGCCAGTGGCCCAGAACTGTCAAGAGGTGGGACAAGACTACCTGAGTCTCTAGTACAGGTCATCTGCTGTACCAGTGTCCTAAGCCAGCATGAGCCTGACCTTAGAACCCGTTAGAGAATCACTCTTGGGCCCCACGCTAGACCCGCCCAGACAGGAGCTTTGCTTTATGTCTACTCAAGCAAAACCACTGGAGGACATGCAGGCAAAACCCTTCATCAGGTACAGCGACTTCCCTCCTTGCCCCAGATTAGACAAGTTAACAAACTAGTTAACGGATGGGACACACCCCCTTCCCAATACCACTCTTTTAAGGTCCCCTCAGCACCCACGTTAGGATCTGACAGTAAGCCATCAGTGGCTATAGTGGTGACTTTATCTGTAGGTGGCTGTGCTGTCTGGGTCATCAGCAGGTCCTCAAAAAAGCAGTGTGTGGGTCCAGGGCTGTCTGTCCTGTGTCAGGCGCCTCTTTCCAGGTGGCAGGCCTAGAGTAAGGCTTAGCGCTGTCTGACTTTTCAAAAATACACTCAAATGAAGAACTAGGAGAAGAGGCAGGAAGCCATGGGGGGCAGGGAGACCTGAACCGACAGCATCCAGTTGAGATGCCTGGAGGCAACAAGATCCAGATGCCCCAGAATTCAGGTCCAGAGTGCTGGTCCTTGATTCTGTGGACTCAGGCACCCATCCCCCACTCGCTCACAGCCCTCTGTGTTGAAGTCTGGAGTGATGGAGATGAATCCCCACCCCACCCCTGCAACTCCCCACATTTATTGAATTACTACTATGTACCACACACCATTTTTTGACTCCTGACAGTCTGTTTCGTTTAAGTCTTTTAAGGATGCAAAACAGATGATCTTATCACCATGTAATACATGAAGAAACAGATTCAGAGAGGGTCACTACATTACCCAAGGCCACACAGCAGTTGAAAATAGTCCCAAGGAGCTCAGTTTCAGATGTACCCAGCCAAGTAGCACACCTGCTTGCTCCTTTCTGTTCTGTTTCTAGGCTTAGACCGCTCTAACTTTTTACCTGCTTTTACAGGTCCTGAGCTCAGGCTGAGAGCTACTATCTCCTCACCTGCTGTGGTCTCCTGGACCTCCTTCCTCAGTCCTGACCCCATTCTCTGCCCTGGCCTGCTGGTCACCTTCCCCACATCCACCACAGCACCTTGCTCTTATCTAAATACCTCTCCTCCTAGCTGAGTGCCACCCACTGACAGAATGCTTGCCCACAATAGCACTAGCACTTACTGAGAGAGGTGACTCAGTCTCTCCCCATTGACAGGACCATTTTCTTGTGCCCATGGGCCCCTGGGATGGGGTGGGAAGCGGAAGGCTCTGGTGACCGTTGTCAGATGTCCTTAGGAACAGAACCTGCCAGTGTCTCAACCCAGGTTCCTGCTATGGCAGATGGGCTCTGTTCTTCTACCCTGGCCCCCCCCAGTTTTCCAGTGTACCGCCCCACCTTATAACCCACTCTGCTCAGGCTTTGGGGACTCCTTCTGGGTTGCTGAGACAGAGAGTGTCTCAACCTCCAAGGGATTCCTAACCACCCGGGAAGTCTTAAGGACAAAGCTTTCAAGGCTAATCAGCGGGAAGGTAGACTTTTGGGTTAGTTCCACCCTGGACCTCAGGGCCTCTGGTGCTACCTCGCAGCCAGGCAAGCAGCTCAACATGGAGGAAGGGAAGCACAGGTGGGCCTGGGTCAGGGGCTCGGGCAGAATGAAGGCTGACCCTTTGACCATTCCCCAGGTAATATGCCCCCGTGCCCTGGGATGGGTCATGGTGGGCTGTCAGCCCATTTACCCCTCCACTGATATTCTTAGGCAGTGAACAGGCTACACTACTGTACTTGATGGTCCTCACCTCACTTAGCATAACCAGAGAACTAGAGGAAAGTTGTCTTTCCCAGGGAAATTGCCAGGTCAGGGAGAGATTCCCATTCCGTTCTGTAGAACGGAGATTCTAACAGAACCTATCCTAACGAGAGTAGGAGTAAGATGACCCCGCCTAGGGAAACCACTTAGTGCCTGGCGAGCGTCAGCTGCCTATATCACCATTACTGTTGTTCTTATTACTACTATCCATGCTTAGCCCTCCTCCCCACATACTCTCCACCCAGTTACATCAGTGACCTTTCCCTCTTAGAGGCCACACCCGACGCCATCAAAGGGTAACAGTCATGGCCGCCAGCGGAAGTGGAGGGACCGGAGTGGGAAGGCCCCTGAGACTCCCCCCTTCCTGACCCCGCCCCCTCCACGCCCCTCCACTGCCTTAGCCTCTAAAATTAGCACTTCATTTGCGGAGCCACCACAGCCCCAGAATCTATACATCTCCATCTAAATACGCTGCCTTCGGAGCAGCTGCAAAATGCCATTAATTTCGGGAAGTGCTTTGCGGATGGCATACATATTTAACAGCTGAAGCCCAGGGCATTAAAATGGTGTTCGCCTTAGTAATGCGTCTCCAGTCCAGCAACATTTCCTAGGGGGTAATTCTCAACTCCGAGACTACTTATTCATGGACTATTTCACAATTTATTACTGGAAATGTCCAGACAGCCAGTTCACCGGCTTCCTCAGCTGCTAATCGATTGCTCAGTGAAGGTGCCCTCAATTTCATAACTTCACGCTCTCCTATTGCTCCGGGAGAAGAGCCGTGGGAACAGGGGTAATATTTCTCCTCAACAAGTCACCGAAAACAGGGGTCCAGAAAAATAACCTTTCCCGACTTTCAGTCACAAGGCTTCATCTGGGTTCGCTACAATCACTTAGCAAAAGAGAGGCCAGGCCTAGAGCTAAGCTTCTCTGAGACACAGGGCCAGAAGGTTGAAAGAGGCAGGGAGGGAACAGCTCCCAGAGGAGACAGATTCAGGGGATTAGCCATCTGATAGCTGGGTCCCCGGGTGCCCTGACTTAGGCCACCTCATGTGTGCGTGTATACACAGTTCTGTCTGCCTGACCCAGCTCGGACACCCAGACCAAGTACCCTGACCTGAGGCCTTGGCTGCTGCAGTACAGAAGGAGATAGGGTGTTCAGAATCCTATTTCTCCAGCGGGAGGATGCAGAGTGGCCCTTGGCCTGGTCTTCCTGGCCCACATTCTGGTCTTGGCTTTCCCTTCTCCAGTGTGCCAGGGGTCAGCTTGCCTTGCGGTTGAGTCTATGTGGGTCACGGTGTGCACACCGACAGGACTGGTGTGTATCCGGAGCCCACTTGGGGTGGGGGCCCTCCTCAGAATTCACGTGCACCCTAATTGCCAGTCACATTCACAGCCCAAAGTACCTTGAACCTTCAAAAGCAGGGCCCCGGGAGCACACTGCGTGCACTTGCTTGGTGTGAGCTGAGGTTTGAGCGCATGCATTTTTCATGAGAGCGTGGAAGAGCAGAGCCAGAGGAGAGGCAGCCCTGCAGGGACGGTGCTGGGGGAGGCTTCCAGCTTTAGAATAGAGGGGAATCTGGCTTGTGATCTGAGTATCCAGAGGGCATAGTCAGACCCATGTCTATTTGTCCATCCAGGACAATGCAGCTCAAGAACCTAACCCCAGAGGTTGAGAATCAAGACTAGAAGATGGAGGCTGCTGTGGCCTGCCACATGCCATGACGAAGGGACTCCTTCTCACAGGGGCTTTCCCCTCCAGGTACTAGTCCCCAGGGGCTGAACAGTTTGATGTTCTGATCCTGTGCCTGGATACCTGTCTGTCATTCTAAGTGTGGTTGTCTGCCTCAACCATCCCAGGAAAGACTGGCAGGGGTCCTTGCTCCCAGCGGGAGGTGCTGACCCTGCACACAGGCAGCCAAGCAAGGGGCTGCGTTCTCAGCCAGAACAGCTTTGCCAGAGCCAGGCTGAGCTATGACTTGTGTAGCTGTCCCAGGAATAGATAATAAGGCTGATCCTAGGGCCAGGGGCTGAGACTGTGGCCAATAGGGGTGGGGGTGGGGGGTAGAGAGGCCAGCCTGGAGGCTTATGTCTCTCTGAGAGGCTAGGGGGTCTGAGGAGGTCCTGTGTAGATGTGACAAATGCTAAAACCATACAATGGAGTGTAAACCCTGGGTGGATCAGGGGGTGTGAGGTAGGCCCAGGAGAATACATTTGGGCTTGAAAAAAAATGTTCAGATGAGAATTGAAAGTTCATAACACATTGTGCCCCACATGCCAGGAGTCATCACTCTGCCTGTGCTAAGTCTTGAAGTTCAGGGCTCTGAACTTCAGAGCTGTACATGGCCATGCATGGTTGGCATGTTGTAGTCAACCTGAGCTCACTGGGTCCTGAAGACGTAATCAATAGCAATACATTTCAGGGACTGCACTCACCCAGCGATGAGTTCATGAACATTCACCCTCTCAACTCTAGGAGCTCCTGTCTCCTCCTTGTCAGGTAGCCTCCAGGCACGAACCAGGAAAGCCCACACAGTATGTCAACAGAGAAGCCAGGTCTCAAGCCCCAAGTCTGAGCTCTTAGCCATCGCTCACCCGCGGTTCCTACAGGTGCCAAAGAGCTACTGGCCATTTCCACCCAGCTGAGTGGAAGCTGAGGGGCAGCTGGGCAGACGGAGCTGTGTCCAGGCTATGAGCCAGGAGAGGCTTATCTCCCCCACATCCTTCTGGGGTTCTTGGGAGCCAGCCAGTTCTGGGAAAGGAGTGAGCCCAGCAGGTTGGGGACCACTGCTACTATGGTGAAGAAACTGCGAAGATGGACTGACCAGGAGCAGGGGCTGCTTGCTTGATTCGGCTCTTCAAGCAAAGCAAAGCAAAACAAAACAAACAAAAAACCCCTCTGTGCCTCAGCAGAACACTTCAAACTCTATTAGGAAGGGAGGGGCTATCCTGGAACTCACTAGGTAGACCAGGCTGGCCTTGAACTTGCAGAGATCCTCCCCTCACCCCAACTCTGCTTCCTGATTGCTGGGATTAAAGTCAGCTCCACACTCCTGACACAGGGCAGCTGCTGGTGGCCTTTCAAGGTGACTGTGTTTTACATCCTGCTGGGGAGGGGGGGTGTCCTCAGCTCGTCACCCGCTCCGTTTGGAGTCCTGCTTTGCAGTTCTGTGTCTCCACGCCTGTAACCATCTCTCCTCATCTTCGAGGTCGCCTTTCTCTCACCTTATTTTAATCTTGCCTCCTAAGAGGTGTTTTATTTATACCTCACATTTCATGCAATTCTGAGTTTAATCTTTTACCACCTTTTTATTATTTTATTTTTTACCCTTTTATATTTTGCCGGTGTCACACTTTCATTCTTTTGCTTTTTGACATTTTTTTTTTTTTGGCTTGAACATTTTTTTTACCTTGTCTAGCCAGTGTTATAAATTATTTAATTTTTCGTCTTCCTTAATATCTTCCCTTTTAATCTCTCTCCTTACCTCATTTTTTTCTTCATTAGTTCCCGCCTAACCTTTCTGTTTAACGCTCCTCCTGCTGTCCCTTCATCCTTCCTATTTTTATCCACGTCCACATTCCTTTAATGGCTCATCCGTCTCCTAAAATCCCTGGTGCTTCTTGTTTATTTTTATCATTTATATTTTACATTAGTTTTCCTCCTGTTCCTGTTGAGGTCTTTTTTGACTTATGCTTTTTGTATTTGTCTCCTTAGTAAGTGGATCCCTAAAGACTGGAAGGGCCTATGGTTATTTGGAAGGCTTCTTGGGTTCTTGCCCTGACAAAGGCAGGATTATACCTCCCTGGCTCTCTCCCTCCGGCTCTGTCAGCAGCCTGTCCACAATACCTATTCAGTTTCTATGTCCTTAATGGGATTTCTCGGTGACCATGACCCTGGGGACTAGAGATGAGACACACTGGCTGAAATTCCCCTCAACATGTTTGGTACTCCAGTGTCCTTGAGATTCCTAGAAGAACTTTAGTATTTCACAGTTTCTTCCCTATTTCATGGTGCCTCCCCCACCCCCATACGCTGAATACCTGCATGGTGAGTCACACTAGACGGAAGGATGGTTGAGTACAGCCTAGCTGAACTGCCTCAGTTGGAGAGGCAGGGAAAGCCACCCTCAGCCAAGCACCATGGAAAGCTCCCAAGACTTGGGTCCAGGCCTCACCCATGGAAGACTTCCTTAATCTTAATGAGCCAAGCAAGATTGCTTTTGTGAAGAGGAGCAAGTCCAGGCCTCTGGATATGGGTCTTGCAGATTTAGTTGCTATACTCTAAAAGGTCTACTTGTACCCACTTGGTCCCCCCCAAAGGACTCAGCTTGCACTTGGCTCTGACAAGGGCCTCCTAGAAGGCGGTCACACAGGAAGAATGGGTACAGCAGAGGTTATTAAGGGACAGCAGTGGCTGCAAGCTGCAAGGTGCAGGGAGCCTGGGAGAGCCCACAAGTCACTTCCTGATCGAATCAGAAGAGCGATTCAAGAGGAGAACAGAAGTCATGGAGAAGGAGTCTGGCTGAACTGTTTCAGCTGGGGAGGCAGGTGGGAGTTAGCCCCATCTAGGCATCATGGAGAGGTGAGACCCACTGATTCATTACAGAGAGAGAATGGGATGTGGGACGTTCAGGAGGAGAGGTCACAGCCCCCGGCCCTTGAGATTTATAAACCCTGCACAGTGGGACATGTGTCCAGCCTCTTGGGACTCTCTGGTGTGGCCATAGCTCCTGCCACGGGCCAGAGGGGCTCATGGCACCTGCTGAAGGGAAGAAAGAGCCTCGGTCCGGGGACTTCAGGTGGGAGAACAGACCCCTAGTTGCGATGAGCAGTTGAGTTTCTTTTTTGGTCCTGCTAAGAAAGCAGGTGGCACACACTGGGTAAAACAGCACACATGGGCTTCTCTTGGGGAACGGGGAGAGGTCCTGGGTTCCGACCTCCCTCTGAGAGCTTTCTGAGTCTCCCTCGAAGCTTCTACTTTCTCGTGATCCACTTTGCTACTGTGTCCTGAGAGCCTCCTAAGGGGAACCCGGGATGTGACAGGGGGGAACGGAGTGGTCTCTCGGGACAGATGGCCCTTCCAGCAGGGCCTGAGGCTCTTACCAGCACAGTGGTAACGATGAGTGACCTATTGGTCAGAGAGTCAGTGACATTAGGACCTCGGCCTTTGGCAACTTCAGTGATATTGAGACCGTCAGCTGGACTCCACACTCCAACCTGGATGGACAGACAGACAGATAGACAAAAAAACAGGTGCTGAGTCCTTCCTTTCTCCTCATCAACAAGGCCATCTGTTTCTAACGGTCACAGCCACTGCCATTGTTGTGGTGACTGTCTGTGTTTGAGGGTACAATTCTGACGACAACCCTGATGCTCTCCCTCCTCCGAGGAGACTCTGAGGTGTGAGGTTTTTTTCTTTTCCTCTTGCTGACAAAGTCTCGGCTGAAGGAGAAAGGCAGAGGGGGTGCAGGGAGCCGGAGAAGCAGAACAGATGCCCAGCATAGATGGCAGGGCCAAGGTCACCTCCTGAACAAGACACTGGGCATCCTGCTGCTTACTCAATGGGTCTATTCCAGGCCAGACATCCGCAAAGCCTGGACTACCCCAGAATGGTGGTGATGCTCCCACTGGGATGAGGGAAGAGATGCCCCCACGTGTGTGCACTAAGCAAAGGAGAGGGGGCTGTGGGCGAACAGGCAGCAGGCCGGCCTCAACAGGAAGCTCTTGTGGGTGACAACACAGGACTAGTGAACTGCATGCACTATGGCTGAAGGGGGTTTGCTACCCTGTCACCATGGAAACTCCTCACAGCATCCTTATCGATATCAAGCCCAAGGTTAAAGGATGAAGAGGTAGGGTTTAAAAGTCATCCCAAGGTTGATAAGATGGCTCAGAGGGTAAAGGCACGTGCTGCCAAGCCTGATGACTGGGTTCGATCCCTGGAACCCACATGGGTGACCGACAGAACTAACTCCTGAAAGTTGTCCTCTGGCGTCCACAGGTGCACTGTGGCTCGACTCCATACACGCACCCACGATGAATAAATAAACGCCATACATTTTTTATAAGTCACTCTAAAGCCCCAGGCCTCTTGCAGGTGCATGCTGAGCAAACTTCCCAGCTGGGCCTCATCTTGGCTCCTCTCTCTCAAGGAAGGCATCAGCACGCCCACTCTGTCCTTGGCCCAGTTGGGGGTACGCAGAAAACCTAATCAATTAAACAGAGAGGCCGAGTGCAAACAACCCACTCAGAGAGCTGGGCCCCGACAGATAGCAGGGAGATACGTAATTATGCTTGAGTAATTCTGCCTTAATCCTCCCAAAGCCACCGGCTGGAGCTAGCTGGATCAGCTCTGACCCAGCTTAGCAAACAGAAGGAGGCAACTGGAGGCTGTGGCTGTGTCGAGGGCTCAGCATGCTCTCTGCCTGTGTGGACCACTGGGGCCACAAGAAAGGAGGCAGGCTGATGGGACTGAAGAGGCTCTTTTCTAAAGTGGGCCAAGTTCAGTGCAGAGATGCTGAGCAAGAGGGTGAGTTGCAGGAGACACTCAACAAGCAGAGGTGGCTGAACAGCAAGGAGCCTTAGCCCAGCAAGCTCTTCTAAGCCCTGACTGGGTATCCTGGTAGATTCTGGGCGTAGTGCAGGTTAAAGAAACGGGAAAGAGGAGGTTCCCTGCTCACAGGCCCAGGTGGCTATGACTCTAGTGGGCACCAGGCAAGCCAACCTCCATCCAGGGATAATAGAGTTTTCCTTGAGTATTAGCTACGGTCAATTTGTACCAGCTGCCTGGAGGGCTGTTGGGAGATAGATGCTGCAGGGTGGGCTCAGATGGAAAGAGTGCTCCAGTGATCAATTACTGATGCCTGCCACGGGCACAGGAGCGGAAAGCGGTGGCATGTGTGCCATCTATCTACTATCCCTAGAATTTGATGCTCTACCTAGAGATGAGTGGCTGAGAGAGGAAAGCCAGAATGGCTACCTGCGAGCATGTCAGTCATGGTATTGCCGGAGAGGGGTGGGGATGGGGGCGGGGGCAGGGGCAGGGCAGCGCTGCTCTCTAGCACTGGTGAGCTCAAACAAAGAGGACCCCCCCGGCTAGAAGAGTGAGTGGGCCCCAGTGATCCTAGGAAGAGTCCCTGCCCTTGGGAATTAATGCCATACATGGCATGAGGTAGCTGTGGATGAATTGTGAGGGTTCCTGATCACCTCTCCCCTATATAGTGGCTAGGAGGACTCAGGAGAGAATGGGAGAGTCACAGCCACAAGTATACAGAGGCTAACAGAGCCAGGTCTACGCCTCAGGGAGGATCGCAGATGTCACTTTCACAGCTAGGGCACGAGGGTGGGATGATACCCAGAAGTTTAGGAGGGTAGGACCATGAGTCAACTGTGGAGTATTTCAGGAAGCTGAAGAGACTGGGTTGGGTCGGGAGGCCAGCTGAAGAATTTCTCAGAGTCTAAAAGGCCCCTAATAAGGGCTGCAGCATGCACTGGCTTGGACTCGGGAAGCCCCGTGCAGGGTAGAGCGAGGCTTGGGGAAGCTCCATCTGCACGTACGTTCAGGAAGGATGAAGGCTCAGGATGGATAAGAGCGGAAGGTAAGGTAGAGGAGGCTGTCACAATGACTCTCTGTAGAGGCTGACGCATGCGTGTAGGAAGGGAGGGTGGGAGTCTGCCCTGAGGCCCAGTGACAGCAGAGGGTCCTTCCAGCCTCCTGGCCTCTCTGTATCCTATAAATGGCACATCTCAGGGTTGGAGGGGAACTCGGTGGCTCTCAGGAATCGGCTGCAGTGGGATGGGTGTGGCTGAGTTGCTGGATCCTCCAGATGCTGAAAACTGGGGCCCCAGGTTAAATCCTTTTCTTGGCCCAGCAGCCTGACTTTTGTAGCACATGTTGACAATTCCTGGAGCCTGTCATAGGCCTCATTACAACATTTCTACGTTGGCTAGATTTGCTTCCTTTAACCAAATATTGGAATCAGTGGTCTGAGAAGCTGGAATTGGAGGAGCCCAGACTCCAAAGACTTCAACATCTCTTTGAGGTAAGGATTTTCTCAATCTCCCAGACAAGCAATCTCTCCATATTTGCTTAAATGCCTCACAGGGACCATGAACTTGCTACCCCAAGTAGGCAATCTGTGAAGGTTTGAAAGTTTAACCTAAGAACATACATGTCCTTATCTCTGACCCTTTCAGGGTCTTAGAGACAGCCAGTGTGTGCCACAAGGCTTTAACTGTGTTTCTCTGACAGGCCTAGCTGGCAGAGTGAGGTCATAGGTGTCTGCTGTAGCTAAGCCGCTGAGATTGGCACCCTCGAGTATAACAGGACACTACAGTCTCCTCTGGCCCATGGTTCTGCAGACGCCACGCTGGGTCAATTCAGTCTCAAGGCCATGTCTGCAATGGATTTTGCCCCTCAGCCCTTGGGCTTGTGGAAGGCACTTTCAAATATCCCTGGCCCTCTACTGGGCCTCCACCGGAGCCCACGCACCTTCTCGAGGCCATCCTCCTTCAGGCTGATGATGTCCAGATCAAAATCAGTCCGCAAGCCACTGGTTTTGTTGAATACAATCCGTCCAGTTAATCCTTCCCATTGAGCCTGAGGAGGGGAGAGGGCAGAGCGGCAATTCCTCGGGCTCATAAATCATCATTCGGTACAACTGTACAATGCTTCATTTTAATTACTCCTTGCACTGATACTGTTCCCCCAAGACCATGATTAATTAATAATCACCTCCATCATTGCTCGGGCTGTGGTGCGAGCCAGCGATTTCCATAAATTCTATTACGCTCTTTAGCCAGCCCTACATCTGCACCTTCTCGTGTACAACATCGATCTCGGATGTGCTCAAACGAGCGCCCCCCCCCCCGCCCCCGCCTGGAAGTCCTGGGAAGGGGGAGCCTGTGTCAGATCCCTGGAGGGGGCCAGCAAGGCAGGTGAGCGGAGCTGGAGCCCAGGAGACTCACCAAAGGCTCGCTGGTTACAAAGCCGCATCCTTGAAACGTGAACCCCAGAGACAAAGTCCCTCAACCTGCCGCCTCAGCGCCATGCCACAGCTGAGAACTCTGGGGTCAACTCCAGTATCTCTGTGACCTTGACTACTCTCTGCCACAGTTTCCTCGGCTAGAAAATGGGACTAATCATGGTATCCATCTTTCCAAAAGGCTGTGGGAGTGAAACAAGCCAGGAAACCCAGAGAGAAGGAAGGCCTGGTCTAATTCAGGCCCCGGGTAAACAGCAGCTTCTGATACTTTGTTGCTATTAACAAAGGAGGCAGGTTTAACTTGGAGCAGACTATCTTCCAGCTCAGGGTGGAACAGCCTGCACAAGACCTATGAGTGGGAACAAGTGATTAAGCCCACGGCCATTCCTACCTGTTCATGGGAAGAACGTGCTACCTTCAGGTTTGCCAGTGTTGGATATTGTTTTGGACTGTCTCTTTCCTGTGGGTTGAGGGGGTGGGGCTCCAGAGTAATCATTCTCTGTGCACATGTGTGCGTGCGTGTGTGTGTGTGTGTGTGTGTGTGTGTGTGTGTTGTATCTTTTTCTGTGTGTTTGTACATGTGTGCCTATAGAAATGTGTGCATGTGAATGCAGATGTGTGTGGAGGTGTCAGTGCTGAACGTCTTTCTCAGTCATTCTCCACCTTATTTAAAGTAATAAAGTTATTATTATTATTATTATTATTATTGTACATTACATACACATGTGTGGGTACCCATGGCCCTTTGGAGTTATTATTATTATTGTACATTACATACACATGTGTGGGTGCCCATGGCCCTTTGGAGTTATTATTATTATTGTACATTACATACACATGTGTGGGTGCCCATGGCCCTTTGGAGTTATTATTATTATTGTACATTACATACACATGTGTGGGTGCCCATGGCCCTTTGGAGGGTGAAGGTGTTGTCCTTTCTCACTCTCCACCTTATTCTCTTTAGACAGGCTCTCTCTGAACCTAAAGCTTACCCTTTTGTCTATTGTAGCTGATCAAGCGCCCTTGGAATCCACCTGTCTCTTCTCCTCAATGACAGGCTTTTATGTGCGTGCTGGGGATTTGAACTCCGGTCCTCAGGACTGCACAGCAAGAGCTCTTACCCACAGAGCCATCTCCCCAGGCTTTTCATCTTATATTTTTGAGGATATCTGTCACTGAATCTGGAGCTCACTGACTCGGAGAGGGCTAGTGGGCCAGGGAACACTACGGATTCATCTGTCCGTCTTCCCAACTCTGGCGGTACAGATCAGTGCTGTGCCCAGCTTTATATGTGGGTGCTGGGGACTCCAACTTTGACTCTAATGCTTGTATATCAGGCACATTGCTGATGGAGTCACCTCCCTAGACAGAGAGGTGATTCTGTAAGAATGTTTGTATCGCTTAGCTTCCCCAGAGGCCTCAAGAGCTGGCTAGGTGAGGGTTATAGATGGGAATCATGGTAACAGGCCTGGAGGGGGAGAGCATTGGGAGCCCCAAAACTTGCACTATACAACAGGCAGAGGCAAGCTAGATCTCTGGTTCCTGGGCTTCACCCCTTGATTTAAACCCCTTCCCTCTTCTTTCTCCTTGGGGCTAATGCTGATGATGGGTATTTTGAAGTGTCTGTAAAAAGACACTGTGTCTAGGAAAAGAAGACCTATCATTCGTTCTGAGGTCCTGGAGTGCATAAAGGGGATTGGGAAATAGGGAGACAGCCAGTGGAGGCAGGGAGCGGGAATATTGTTCTCAGCCAGGCTTGTGAGTGGGAGCAGCCAGGAGTGAGGTATCCAGAGAAGAAGGGTGGGAAGCAGGTCTGTGTGTGGGTATCCTGCCGACTGAGCACAGATTTGGACATTCCCTGCATTCTGAGCAGGGCCCCTGGCCTCTCCCGGGAACGAGCAACAGCGCCAATCACACTTTCAGGTTCCCAGGCCCCGGAAACTTATCTTTGAATCTAAACTAAAGGCCTAGAGGGTCTCCCTGTTCTTGAACAGCTTGGAGTCCTTGTGGACTTTTCCAGATAATGGGAGATGGTAGCTGGGTTAGAGACAGGAAGCTTGTGAGTTCCAGGCCAGCTTGGCTACTTCCTGAGACTCTGCCTCAATCCCTTCTCCTCAGCCCCACCAAAAAAGTAGCTGGATGAAAGGTATCTTGACTCAGAGGCAGCACGGTGGAGCCCCAGACAGCTGCAGAAGAAAAGGTACTTGACCCAGCTAACAACCCCACTGGTCTGCAGGCCCTAAAAGAAGTGGATGAAATGCCCAGTACCATGCCTGTGTGCATGGCCATGACTGAGTATTATGGGTTATCACTTTTCCTTTGTGGGTTCTGGAACCCAATAGGCTCCTGCAAAAGGAACTGGAACTCAACTGAGAAGGAGGAGCAGACCTTTGTGCAAGGCCAGGCTCCTGGAGGAAGTTTATAGGAGAGAGTTACAATTACTACCCTTAGGGAGCCCCTTGAACTTCCATTGCGACCCTACAAAGTGTGTGTGGGGGATCATCATTGTGTCCATTTCCCAGATGGGAATATTGAGGTTCAAAGATAGACCGAGACACTGAGGAAATAGTTCGGTTAGTAACATGCCTGACACAGAAGCAAGAGGTTCTGAGTCAGATCCCTGGTGCTCACATAGTAATGTCAGATGTGGTTCCGGATGTCGGTAACCCCAGCACTGGGTGCCCGTGGGGTGGAGACAGTGGATCTCCAAGGCTCACTGGTCAGCTAGCCCACCTAGTCTGTGAATGCCAAGTTCAGTGAGAGACTCAGGTTCAAAAAAGTCAAGGTAGATGTTACAGTAGAAGACACCTGATATATATCTCTGGTCTACACATGAATGTGCGAGTGCTCGCACGTGTGAGCACACACACACACACATACACACACACACACACACACTCTCACGGAGCTGGGGAAGCTGGAGGCCACCAGGGGGACTGAGATTAAAAGCCACATCAGAGAAGGTGAACAGCTTTGCTTGTGACTTCACAGGGAGGCCCAGCTCCCCTCAGGCTGTGGCTTCCCCATGCCTCTGGGTTCCATCTCCGCTGCAGCCCACACCCCTCAGGCTATCCACTGGCCCCCAGGGAAATCTCAGCAGGTTTCTGCAGCTGCCTTGCTTCTGCCAAGGAGGCCTTCCTCCCTGTCAGCTCCAGAGGAATTAAATGCCAGCAGGTGCGGCCTGTCTGTGGGCGGGTGGGCAGGGGCAGGGCAGGGAGCCACGGGCAGCTCCTCCCCGTGACATTTCCCAGCCCACCCGCCCCCTTCTAGCAGCGGCTCCGGACTCGCTAAATGAAAGATGCTTCACACGCTCTGAACTCCGGCCTGGTATTTTCCAGCTCCTCTCGGAAATGCCAAGTCTTTAAAATGATTTACTGTCACGCAGGCAGACAGAGAGATGGGCAACTTGCAAACGGGCAAAGGGAGACTGGACTCTGCAGGGTACCTGGGTTCTGAAAGTGTCCAGTTATAGAAAGAACAGGAGCCCTTTGTGGCTACTCTTGCCTGACCCCCCCCCAGACACTAAGGAGAACAGAGGAATTCTGGAGGAGATGGGAGTGTCCACCCCAGCCTGGGTAGAAGCCCCAGGAGGGGGAACGGGACTTGTCTACTAGGCTGGGCAGTGGGTAATCTGCTTTCCTTTGGGCATTCATAGACGAACCTCATACTTTTGCAAGGGGCAAGGGGTGAAGAGATGGAGGTCGCTGAAGAAGTGTGGGCTACAAGCCCTCTGGTTAGGACCCAGTACCAAAAAGGAAGTTAGTGTGACAGATGATGGTGACTGAAAAATAAGGGCTGTCACACCTGCTGTGTTGGGGGATGGGGGGGTAGGGTGGTATACAACTCTGAGACCAACCCTCAGCTAATGGCTGCCAGTACATGGAAGGTCTCGAAAGCAACACACACGCTCACACACACACACACACACACACACACACAGAAAGACAGAGGGGGGAGTCTGAATCTTCATAGAGGGCTTTACCTGAGCCCCTTGGTGTTGATCGTGATCACCTACTCACTGTAGCCCAGGATAGCCCTACGTAGATCTCATCCTTTCTAGCCTTGTCTTCTTGCTAGTTACTGAGACTAGATGCTCCTCAGGTCCTAGGTTTTACTCTGTCTTTCCAACAGTTCTGAGCTGAGGAAGACACCGTCAGTCATCTCACTCCTAGCTACTTAGCCAGCGGCAATGCACTAGCACGTGAGGTCCTGAGTGGGTTTGTGGATGGGAGCCAGAGGGACAGCCACGAGGACAGTGACAGGGAGAGAGGATACTTCCATCACTTGGGCTTCTCAGTCCCCTTGGAGGCTGGGGAAAATGAGTCACAGAGATGTGAGGTGACCTGCCCCAGTCTGTATGCAGCAAAAACCACTTCTGTCTGAGCCCCAAACCTGAGCGCTCCGGCCCTCTGTCTATGTCTGAGCACTGGAGGCGGCAGGGAGCATCCTTTGAGGGGTGTAAGACTCACCTCCTTGATGAAGTTCATGAAGCGGCCGCCAAAGCGCCAGGCCTTGTGCCGATGGCACTGCAGGGAGTTCACGGTCATCTGCGGCGCTCGCTGGTAGCACACAGACACGATGTGGACCGCGTCATAGAGCAGGGCTGCATCCGTCTGCAGAGGGCACAGGCCTGTCTGAGGGCTGCCGAGGCTTCTCGGCTCCTCTCCCACTGCAAGATTCTGAGACCCTGGGGATGGATCAGGCCCTCAGGCCCAGAGAGAGCCCCTATCCTTTCACCTGAAGACAGGCCAGCCTCGGTGGCCCTGTTAGTCTATGGATACCCCGTACTACCCTCTTCTCTGAGCTATGGCTCTCTCTCCAGACCCTCTGCCCAACCCACCACCTAATCCCACCTACTCTATATTCCTTTCTTGCCTTCCCAACCTCACATCTGCCTGTCACTATCTATATCTTTAGCTCCTTTTTCTGGAGGACATTTTTAATCAGCCCTATTAGAGGAAGCCCTGGGGAGGTGGGGAGGGAACTGTTGTCTCCGGAGCTCTGGCTGACATACAGAGGTCCTAGTTACTGAAGGTCCTCAGTAAATAGCAAGAAGAAAAGGCTAGAAAGGATGAGGTCTGGGCAGGTCTTGAATTGTTCTATGGGGAGATGGAAGGGGGGGGGGGAGGAGAGAGAAAAGCAACAAAGGACTGGGAACAAGGAAGAAGGAAGGAGGAAGGAGAGAGAGGGGGGAGCCCCTAGGGTCCATCTGTCCATCCGCCTAATGTACCATCATCACACCATCCAGCAGGCCTGACTCTGCCCGGGGAGCTGCCTGCAGCCGCTCCATGGCCCACTTCTCCACAATGGCTGAGACATGGGGGTTGTCCACGTTGAGTATGCGGAACCCAGTCAGGTTCACTCCTGAGTAGCGGTAGGGCTCCAGGTCTAGTGCGTAGAGATCCTGAAGAGAGATAAGAGAGTCTGATGTGCTTAGGGGTGACCCAGCTCCTTCTTCACCATCTGGACCTGGCCACCCCTGGGTCTGAGTTGTGGCTCCCTGCAGGGTCCTGTGCATGAAAAGTGACTACAGTACCCACAGGAGGACTGGACCCAGAGGCCATTTGGCTCCCCTGATACTGACCTCACATGCTGACTGTGGGAGCCATCTGCTTGTTTCTTCGTCTACAAAATGGGGACCACTCCCCTTTATAGAACCCTAAGGAACCATCTCACCATTGGCGGGTGAAGGATGATGGGCCTGGGCACCTCCAAGTGACATCGGAGGAGGCAGAAAGGCCAGAGTATATATATTTTTTCATATGGGCTTCATATGGGCGAATGGGGGCCAAAGGAGTCTATTGCTTTCTCCCCTCCTTTTTCTCATGGCTCAGGGCCTTTCCCCCTGCCTCCTAGGAACAGCTGTCCCCAGGACTCTCCAGGGTAGATGGGAAGGCTTGGCTGACAGCCTACAAGTACAGGATATACAGCCCAGGCAGCTCTGGCCCCTCTTGCAGCACCAATGGGCTGGTGAGGCAAGGAGCCAAGAGGCAGGGCAGTAAGGATTAGCTGGCTGCCCCTTAGCAGAGAAGAGAGCATGTGGAGAGGTAGTTAGCCTTCACAGGTGCCAAACAGAGCACCACAGGTTCAAAATGACTCCAAACTCAAAGAGACACAAGAGGAACATCACGGGCTATCAACACATGAAATAGTTGCTCCCAGGTCACCAGGGCTTCCTAACTCTGCGGGGTTAGGAACGGCTGTTAATGCTGGTTAAAGCCCAAACTTCTGGTTAACATAAGATTTGTGTCCGACACAAAAGGTCATCCCTAAGGCTGTGGTTTTATTGCTTTGTAGGAGATTAATCTTTTTTGTGTGTAACCTGGCTGCTCTACTCTATGTCTCTCTCTTTTTTTTTAAAGATTTGTTTTATTTATTATATGTAAGTACTGTAGCTGTCTTCAGACACTCCAGAAGAGGGCGCCAGATCTCATTACGGATGGTTGTGAGCCACCATGTGGATGCTGGGATTTGAACTTATCACCTTCGGAAGAGCAGTCGGGTGCTCTTACCCGCTGAGCCATCTCACCAGCCCCTCTATGTCTCTTAAAACCCCCGATACTCACATTCCTCCAATGTTCTGCCTCATGCCCTAGCTGTCTCTCCTGACATCCAGTCTACACTTACTTCAGGCTGATATTTTGATTCTCAAAACTAAATACTTGGATAACATAGACTGGCTGCAAGCCAGGACTGGAGAAACTGAGTCCCTTCTCTGTTCTTTCCTGCTTCACCTCACCGAGCTGAGCTGTTTTCTACCTTGACCTGAAGCCCATCCCACTTCCACCCCTACCCCTGTGCCAGCCTCTGGTCATCAAAAGGGATACAGGCTGGAGCCCACAGAGCAAACCTCACACAATGCTTGGGTGTCCTGTGGGCTCTGGGATGCTCCTCTTTGGTGCTAAACTCCTGCTCCTCCTGCATTTCCAGGAGGATCTTTATGGAAGGCACTACATGGACTCGTCTCTCCTTTTCAGAGGAGAGGACTTGGAATTCAGACGAGAAAGTCTCATCCTGATCTGCCCAAACAAATAGGGCCAGGCTTCTAAGACCATGGGCATCTGTGAATTCAACCAACCATGGATCTCTGTCTCTGTCTCCATGGTTCTATATGTATAAATGTGTATAGGTATATAATTGCTCTTGTATATTGAATATTCAGACTCTTTCTCACCATAGTTCCATAACAATACTGCGAATCACACAGCATTTACAAAGCATTGTATCCTGTAAGATATCTAGAGCTGATTTAAGGACGATCAGAGCATAGATTAGTAATATGTAAATACAATGCAATTTTATACAAGAGACTTGGGCATTGTGCTGTCTAGTTTTATGTCACCTTGACACAAGCTAGAATTATCTGAGAAGGAGCCACAATTGAGAAAAATGCAAGTCTGTGGGGTACTGTCATGATTAGTGATTGACGGGGGAGGGCTGAGCCCATAGCGGGTGGTGCCACCCCTGGACAGGTAGTCCTGGGTTCTGTAAGAAACCAGGCTGAATAAGCCATGAGAGAAACACAGCCAGAAAGGAGCACCCCACCATGGCCTCTGCATCAGCTCCTGCCTCCAGGTTCCTGCCCTGCTTGGGTTGTTGCCTTGACTTGATCCATGATGGACTGTGATTGGGAAAGGGAGTGAAAACAAAAAGCTTTTGGCCATGGTGTTTCATCACAGCAGTAGATACACTAACTGTGACAAGCATCTATAGAAGTTACTATCCAAGGAGGTCCTGGAGCCAACCTCTCCCCGCCCTGCTGTGAATCCTGTGAATACCAAGGGACAACCCATTATATGGCCTTGCTTCTAGGCCAGTGCTTAGGATGGGGGAGGAAGCTGGATAGAAGCAGAGGATGTAGGGAAGGGATTCAACGCTAAGATGGCCAGAGGGCGTCTAAACGGTACCAATCTCAGTGGAAGAGTGAGTCTGGGGGCTATCACGCCAGAGCACTGGGGTGCAGGTGGGGCTTGCAGAAGAGGCTCTACCCTTGGCAACACTTCAAGAAGTGGTGGGTGAGGCAGGTGAGGAAGGCTTCCAAAGGAGTCCGGCCAACTTCCTGGTCTGCCCACTGTCCACTGGCTCACCCACCATGCTATCAGGAAGGAGACTAAGGTCCTCACTGGAGGCCAGTGCCATGTCCCCAGACTCCCCAGCCCACAGAGCAGTGAGCCAGAGAAACTCTTGTTGCTTGTGGCTTACTCAGACTATGGCATTCCATCACATCACTTGCTCAAAAGCTCGGCCTCTGCATCCTGCTTTCCCACGCCCATCCCCAGTTTTCATTCCACCAAGGTTGAACCTTCCTCTGCCCTGCCCTACCTTCCAGAGCTTCTCATCCTAAGCCGGATGCTTTTGGACGTATCCCAGCCACTGGACGGGGGTAGCTCAAAGTGTCTGCAGCTGTTCTCTGAGACTCAGACAAGCAGCAATTCTTCCTGGAAGTGTCCCCTTGATCGCTCCTTTGCACACAAGTCTATCAGTGATCCAGCTCTGGTACTGGGACCCCAGGCTTTCATCCTAACAGGCAGTGACTGTTAAGGTCTAGGGTCTGACATCCTTATGAAGCACTCTTGACCCCCTCTTGTGGAAAGAAGGGGTTTCTAAGTATCCTTGATCCCCGTTGTGGAAAGAGGTGTCAGTCAGGTGAGCAACGTCCTGACTGTTTCAATGTTTACCTCCTCCTTGGAAGAGGCTCTCTGTGAGGGTGTGAGTTAGGAGTGGGCTGGTGAGTTGCCTGGGAAAAAGGGTGAGCCACTGCTAGAAGTCTGCTTCTAGACCCAGGCCTAAGAGTCCCTTCCAGGAAGGCCTAGAGAGCAAGGCAGATTGTCGCTTTGCAGTGGTGGATGTAAGTTTGGGGCTGGAGCTGAGCTGCTGGGACCATACCTGATGCTCACCTGTCTCAACGTGAGGCTCTGCCAAGACTTGACAGAGGCTCACATAGTAGCCTTACCAAGGCCTCTGACTCAGTTTACCGATCTCTGGGACCAGAGGCCAACCTGACTCAGTAGGAAGGATGACATCTCTGCTTTGGTGGGGAGCAGTGGTTTTCAACCTGTGGGTCGAGACCCCCTTGGGGATGGCATGTCAGATATCATGTATATCAGATATTTATATTACGATTCAAACAGTAGCAAAATAAGTTACGATGTAGTAATGAAATAATTCTATGGTCGGGGGTCACCACATCGTGGGGAACTGTACTGAAGGGTCGCAGCATTAGATGGAGAAACACTGGTGGGGAGGCTCACACGCTAGCAAGGCTGCTCTCCCGGGTGCCTAGCTGCAGTGGGGGGTGGGGGCTAAGGGGCAGGGGACTGCCTTTTTTCAGGACTGTGACAAAATCCCTGACAGACCAGTTCAAGCAAATAAAGGCTTATTCCAGCTTCGGGTTTCAGACACTTGGATCCCATCATAGTCAGGGGAAAGGAGGGTAAGCAGTGGACACTGGGGAGGTGGGAACGTATTGAAACAAGTGTTCCTACCACGGTGGACGAGGAAGCAGGAAGTGTGGCTGTGTGTAACCCTGAAGGACCTAGTTACAGCAGCTGGCCCTATCTCCTAAGGTCCTTCAAAAATACTGCCACCAGCTATAGAACAAGTATCCGAAGCAGGAGCTGAGGCCGTGGGGGGACAGTCTAGATATAAGTTCTAATGGGCAGCAGGGCAGGGAGTCACGCCCTCCAAGTCGGACTCCCATCTGGGCTTCTCTATGACGTGCGTTTCCTATGCCCAGTGGCACAGAGCACCCCAATCTCCGGGGTATGAGGGCAGTGGCCTGGAGGAGCTGGGGAAGAGGCCTCTTTGTTCAGTTCTTGTTTTCCTGGGTTTTTTTTTTGTTGTTGTTGTTCAAACTGCCCCAGGGCCAAGACCCTAAGTGCTCAACACGGTGAACTGTGGGCAACTCTGCAGCTTGGCAAAAAGTTGCATTTCCGATGCCAAATGTTGACACACTGAATTCACTGTCGACTGGGGACCTTTTAGAAACATTCAGCATAACATAATAGACTAATTCATTAGCACCCCATGGGTCTGAATGGGGAGAAGCCGATGCTCGGGAAACATGGCCTCAAGGAACGACAGATGAAAATATCTTTCCCATGATGTAACTGTTATTGCCGGGAAGTGGCATTAATTGTGATTGCTTATCTATTAATTTATTATAATTCTCTCTCTCTCTCTTTCACCTCCAGGCGCTTACCTACACATGCCGTGCACCGGGGGCCCAGCCGGGGCTGATTAGCACAGGGTTATCTGGGAAGGGCTCAAAGCTGCCTGGCATCGGTAATGGCAGCTGGGGTGATTAAAATGTCTTCTGCGTGGGAGAATCGACTCCGGAGACATTTTCCGATGGGGAAAGGTTGATGGTGTGCCTTTCCTAAGATAAAATGTCAAATACCATTGCCCTTCCCAGCGTAGCCACCGCTGACCAATGGGCATGAAAAGGAAGAGTCACGAGGTAGAGCCCTGAGCCAACAGGGCTGGAAGGAAGACCCTGAAGCTTGCAACGGGCTGTGATCAGGGAAAAGAACCAAAGGGAACACAGCGGATGCCCCGACACGGCGGCAGTGTCCCGGGACTGCCGTGGAAGACGCCTGATACACAGCCCCCCCCCCCCAAAGCTGTCTGCTCATGCTGTGTAGGACACACTCCCTGGAAGGCCTGGTCTCCTGTGCTCAGAAAGGGGCGGGAGGAAGAACAGTGCCCTGGAGTGGCCACAGGGCAAGACCCAGAGTACGAGCCTCAGTCTTTATCAATGATCTGTTCTGAGTTCTGGGCAAGTCGTGTGACGTCCCAGATGCCATTTTTCGATCATTTGGTACGGAGCAGATAGCACACTCTCCCTTGGTGGCCTGGAAGGGGAAATCAGAGGATGCAGGCAAGGCCTTAAGAATGGGCACTGCTGGGATTTGTGAAGCTCTGTTTACCCCATTAGTGTCAATCACCATGCTGGACTGTAATGGCCAGACATCAGGAAGAGTCTACCTGCCAGAGGAGGGTAGGAACTCTGCAGTGACAGCTGTCGGCAGAGGGCTTGGCAGCTGGAAAGCTTTCGCTGGGGAAAGAACCTGCTGTCTGCTTGTTGCTGAGTCATCTCTCAGAGCCTGGGTTTCCATTTTTCTGGGGAAATGGGAGAGTCACAGCTCCCTTGAGGTTTGTTTTGAGGGATGGAGGACACACAGGAAGCGAAAGTGGGGAAGTGCGTAATGAGTTAATTTGACCCTTTCATGAATGTAAGTGTCAAGTGTTGTTCCAAGAGTCTCCTGCTTTCCACATTCTGGACACTAACCCTCATCAAGTGACATCACTATCATCAGTGTTTTAAAGATACAGGCTTGAGGCAAAGAGAAGGGAGGAACCTTGTCTAAGGAACTGAAGCATCTTTTTTTTTGGTGGTTTTGTACGAGCGGTATGTATATGGTGTATATGCTGAATACACACGTTTGTGCAGAGACCAGAAGAAGACGTTGGATGTTCTGATCTATTGCTCTCCACCTTAATCCCTTGAGACAGGGTCACGCACTGAACGTGGAGCCAGGAAGCCCCAGCAATCTTCCATCCCCAGCCGCTAGGGTTGAAAGTGTGCGCGCAGCCACACCCAGCTTTTTATGTGGGCTCTGCGGGTTTGAACTCGGTTCTTATGCTTGAGCATCAAGTGCTCTTAACCACTGAGCCATCTCCCCCTCCAAACGAAGTATCTTCATCCCAATCAGACACACCGTAGTCCATGATCTTAGCTGCCTGTTGCAAGGGATGATGAGAACTGATCTTGCTGATTGCAGCCTAATTTGTATGGCGACCATTCATCCACTCATCTCCCACTCAGGCATCACAGAGCACCTGCTCCAGGGGGGCCAGGCACTCCGTGGGCTCTACAGACAGCCCGGCTCACATAAGGAAGTTTTGGAGCTTGTGTGAGCTTTGTGTCAGGTAGGGCCCATCGCTGTTCATCCTCCCAGTTCAGGGCCGGGAAGCTCAGAATTTGTTGGTGGCTGTCGGGTAAATGAACAGCTGCATTAGGGAAGCAAGATCTAGGATGCATGGGGCAGTGCATGGTGCTAGGCGACAGGTCTAGGGTGCTAGAAGGCCTTTTCCAAGACTTTTGATCTTGACATCTGTGGACAGCAGCATATCTGCAGAGGCATGGGGTAGGGGTGGGGCATGAGAGTGCTACTTTCTCTAGTCTTGGTCTGGAACCCCGATAGGGATGGTACACCTTGTCCTAAGCCCCTGGTGACTGTCCAGGACACAGAATGGCAGAAAGTGACTGAGGTGAGGTGGAGGCCCTTAGGGAGAAAGTATCTGGTCTTAGCCCTCAGTCCCTGTCCTCCCCAAGGTACTTCCATCAGGCGCCTAGGTCTGATTCATAGCCAGCAGGACGGGCATGGTGGCCCTGAGCTCTGCATGGGCACAGGGTGCCGTGAACAGGGGTTATGTGGAAACCAAGGTGTTGAGGTGACTACACTGTGCTGGAGAGAAATCCTCGCTGTCAGCGGTGGCCCGTTGCTGAAGTATAAATCTGTGAGTGGCTGACTGCACGCTAAGAATACAACACGGAGCTGTGAGAACATGCTCGGATCCCCAACTCCAGTGTGAGCCAACTCTAACAAATCACTGAAGACCTTTGCTTACGCTTTTCCTTCTGTATGGAATACCCTTCCTCTCTCCCTCAACCGTTGGTACGCTCCTATGGATCCTTTAAGACCTAGCTCAAGCACCCGATTTCTAGAAATCTTAGGCTAAACATCCCATCTTCCACCAGCCCCGAGACTCCCGGTATCTCTTTGTGCTGTTGCCCGAGGTCACAAGCCAGCTAGCTGTATCAAAGCCAGATATGAAGAGGAAGGTCCAGATACTTGGTGAAGAATGGTGCTCTACACTGATCAAATCAGCTAGAAGATGGTAGGGCTACAGGGATTGGGGCTCCAGATCCCCGAATGGAGGATGGCAGGGAGGGAGGGTGCAGTTGGCTCTAAGGCTACGCAGCTCAGTGTGCCAGTGTTCTCTTTGTCACAGGATGCCATAATTCTGCTGATCTCAGACCACAACTAATTATTCTAATGGGTTTAAATGGCCTTAACTGTTCTCAGTGTTTGGACGGGACCCATCTGGAGCCAGCAGGTAGGCCAGTCCCAGTGACTGCAAGGGGCTGACGTTAGTACGGATAGCACCAGATCCTAGGTGGTCATTCTGGGTGTGCTGAGGGGCCTTTGACAGATGTGGGTGGGGAGGGCAGTCTGAAGAGTGGCGATGACCACTCTCTCCAGATCTATACCAACCAAGCTCTGCTCTCACCCCTCGGCCTAATCAGCTTGCCAAGCCTCCCAAGGAGGTAGAAGCCCATTTTTTTTTTTTACAGAGGAAGAAACCAAGGCATGGAGGGGCAGGAGACTCACCCAGGGCCCCCACACTAGTCCACAGAGAGGCTGCTCTCCACTCTGGCTCCAGAGACCGTGCCCGTGCCTTTTCAAAGGTGGGCAGGTCACAAAGAGTCATCGTAGCCTCACCTGGAGCCACACCTAGAGCCTTGAGGAGGTTTGACTCTCTCCCAATTATAGCACCTGTCCCCAGCAGGCTGGCTCAGGCCCAGGTCAAGTAACCTTCCTTCAAGGAGGTTCCCACCCCTCCTTTGCAGGACCCGGAGGTACATTACCAGAGTGGTGAAGATGAAGTGGTAGTATTCCGTCATCATGCCCATGGCCATGGCCTGTGGAGAAGTAGAGTGTTAGCCGGCAGCTAACCTGAGAGCCCTCCATTCACCAGGACGGGGAGGGGGGATGGGACAGGCTGTGGGCTACACTTTAGGTGGGACTGCCTGGTAGACAGCAACAGGTTCCTACCCCAATGTGTAGAAAAATCACCCAGGTAGGGCATGGGGGGGGGAGAGTTTTCAGTGTGGACTTTGAGGTCACTTTCTCCAAAAGTCCCCAGTTCCGCAGGCTTGCGGGGGGGGGGGGGGGGGGAGGAGGCATCCAGCAGTCTGGGTTTTCGGTCAGTATCTCTGGACCTGCTGTCACTCAGTCAGAAGCTCGGCTGCCTCAAGCGCCTTGCTCCGCATGGTTGAACTCCCCGAGTCAGCTGGGCTTGAGAGGGATGTCCCCAGCATGAGTGTCCCCCAGGAGCAATGAAAGCTGCATGCTTCCCTGATCCCGTCAGGCCTACATGACATACCACACAGTCCTCTGGGGTTCTTGCTACAGTGGCACGAGGTCTCCGTGTGATGTATCTTGTTTGTTTTAGTAGAAGCCTGTAATCTATAACACTAATGACCGTAATGCATTTTCTACAGAGTTCCTCAGAAAGCAGGGCCCACCAAGAGCTCTGGAGGAAAATGTCGCAGGGTCAAATATACCTTGACCTGCTGCATGTTCTCTGTCACCCTTGACGCGCCGGGAGGGCTGGAAGGAGGCCAGCAGCCAGGAAAGGCCTCAGCCTCTTTTAATCTACTTTTAGCTCAGTCCAGGGTCCTCATAGACTTCTAGCTGTTTTCCAGTCAGACAGACCTGGAGCTAATCTGAACTCCTAGCAGGATGACCTCGGGCCCCCTGTTGTCCCTTCAGCCCTTGTCTCTTCATTTGTCACCTGTCTGTAATAATAAGCCCCCCTCCCCCACTTTCAGGGTCATGAGGAGGAACAGACGCCTGCTGAGTGACTCTGAAGTAAGGCCATGTTCTGACTGTCATTCTGCCTCACATGAGGGGGAGAGAGGGGAAGCCCCAGGACAATGCAGGTTACAGGACTTCTGGAATGGGATCCTCCACAGGGACTGGAGGGTCTCCTCGGGCCCAATGCCGGCTCTGTGCCAGAAACACCACCTCTGCTGCCCTGTCTCACTGATGCCCCCAGGGCTGTCTGAGGTGGGATTATGAATGAACTCTGTTCAGGGGAAATGGTGGTGACGACTCCCTCACGTAACATGGAAGGAGAGAGGCAGAACAATAGAAAAAAATCTGTTCCTTAGGCAGGATGTCATGTATCCCAAGCTGTTCTTGAACTTGCACTATAGCTAAAGGTGACGTTGAATTTCTGAGTCTTCTGCCTTTACCTTTGACTGCTGGGATTTCTGGCGCGTGGCACCGTACATGGATGGTGTGGTGCAGGGGAGTCAACCTAGGTCCTCTTGTATTTTAGGTAAGCAGTCTACCAACTGAACTAGATACCTAGGACATGGACACTCTATGCACTTCTCTTAACACCGCACATCATTACGTAGCCCAGGCTGGCTTTGAACTCATGACTCTGTTGCTTTTGATGTCAGTGGACCATTCAGGATGAAGAGTCACCCTTTTCTTCTGTCATCATTGCAAACGTCGGCACATTGTTTAAAGAGCCGCCTCCCAGGCATAAAGAATAGCAGCAAGTGCCGCGGCCACGGGGATTTAATCACTGGGAGGGGCAGCAAGGCATCTGGGCACTACACTGAGAAGTGAAGGCCCTTCACCTACCCGGTACACCTCATCACCATCATTCTGTAATCATGTGGGATAGGAGACAGTGTCTATGCTGGGGAAGTCTGAATACTAACTTGGGCATGACATGGGGCAGATTATACATCTCTAACACAGCTGGAGTAAAAGTACCATTATACTGTTGGTACAACGGAGGCATACAGAGCCACAGTGGCCCCCAAGGTCTTAACTGCTAGCTGGAGAAACAGCTGGGATGCTTCCTGGGGTCATGCTCTCTGTCTCTGTCCTTGGTGAAGGGGATGTAGTACCACGGCAAGTCTCCATCCAAGCCCCACGGCTCGGTTAACGCTCACCCACCTACCTGCTTGAGGATCTGGGCTGCCATGGTGTGGCTGCAGTCGAAGATGATCCGGAACTCCCGGCCCCGCTTCATCTCTTTGAGCAAGGGGCGGGAGTCATCTGAGTCGATCGGGAGCTGGCGAATCTTCAGGCGGATGTTGTACCTCGAGGGGGCCATGATGAGTTCCTGCAGACGGATGAGACCTGAGGGGCCCGGGACACAGAAGACACGCATGTACATGCACGCAGGAACCAGCTCAGCCCTCCATGAAGCCTTCCTTGTTTGCTCTGCTCAGAAACAATTCCCTACCCTCAAACAACCCCCATATCCACGCCAGCTCACAGGGCTCTTCCCTTAGCTGCCTATGCCCGGCCCCCAACCGGCCTCAATCCACTACGACTAAAGCCCCACACAGTACCTGGCCCCGGGCCTGGACACTTTGGGAGTACTCAAACAGCAGTTTTGTAATTGGATAGACTTACTGTTTTCCTCTCCCCACACTGGAAAAAAAATATCTGTCCTCCACCTTGGCATTTTGTTAAAACCACTTAATCTGTGGACTTCCAGGGAAAACGGAATGTCACTTCCTGGAGACAAATGGCTTGCTTAGGTCTAATTAAGTTCATTTCCTTCCCTATTTGAGGCCCCATTCTTGCTGACTCCTCTGTGGATTCTGGGAGGGAGGTTGCCTGCTGCGCTCTATGGCCCCTCCCCAGGCCCACTGAAGGAGGGGCCGAGCCAGCAGGTGCGCATGCGCTCCCTCCCTGCACTGTGCCCTCAGCTCAGCCTCAGTGGCTTCAGGCTGGTCACACACCCGTGTCCCATTCCCTGCTCTCTTATCCCAGTTTTCCTTAGGGTAAATAAATGGGGGACATGCCCTGTACCCCAACTCTGAGTTTAGGTGACTCAGGAAGGACTTATCCTAGTTCTAGGAATAGAGAGCATGGCCCCAACATGGCCAGTCAACACATCCTCTGGTAAAAACAAAAAACAAACAAACAAACAAACAAAACGAACACAGTGGTTCTGTGGTTATTTCCTGCCAGGTAAGAAGCCCACAGTTACTTTATGCAAATAAGTCTGGGGTCACCACGTGTAACCAGAGATAGGATCTACCAGGGCAGATGTCAGGGCAGGGCAGAGTTGAGAGGGGAGGTGGGGTGGGGAAAGCGTGTCCTGATGACACACATGTGAACCTCTAGGTCAAACAGTACTGTAAACCGAGGCCGTCCTCCAGTGTATTCATAAAGGCTGCCCATAAGAACCACACACATGCACACATACATATCTGTTTAAGCTAACATGCACTGCATTTGTAGCCAGCTGTTACCGCGTTTCCTATCTGGGCATCCTCTGCCCACTGTGACATTCAATTCTAGAGCTGTTTGTTCCACTGGAATCACAGTCTCCAAATCAGTCCCTGGGACCCAACCTAAGCCCAACCAGTTCTTCTTCCCTTCCTGAGGGGTTGCTTCCACCAGCCTCCTGGGCCCCAAAACCAAACCTCTCAAAGAGCCCTGAAACTTCCACAGGTTCTGGATACACAGGTGGAAGAACTCTGTTTTCAGCAGGTCTCTGAGCTCCTAACACCATCATAGTGACGGAGGGGATCAGTAGACTTCAGCCACGGAGGGGCCCTAAGCTACCCCTATCTCACCCAGAAGCCCACCTTCCCTAGCCGTTCTGGGATCTTCCATTGTTCCTGCTGGCTTCTCAGGTCTGTTACCTGAAGGCCCTCCATGCCCGCCCCACTTCTGCCTGCTCCTTTTTCTGACCCTGTTGAGCATTACCAGACCTGTGGGCTCTGGAGACCCAGATTTCGAGGACAGAGACAGGTTCGATGCTGGAGTGGAAGCCACCGGGGTTGGCTTGTCAGCCAAGCACATCACCCCGTGTAATGCATAACGACCCATATTCTCTAGCAGCAAATGTCAGACTTCTTTCCCATCAGTGTAGTCCCTGAGGAGACCGTGGCTCCTTCTGGCCTACCTCCAGAGGACCCGGCTGTCTGTGTTTGCCTGAGACCGAGCTTTCTTTTGCCTGTCTCCTTAATCAATCCCTCCCAGAATATCCACCCTGAATCATTGTTGTTGGAAAGGCGTGTTTTTCACTTACGAAGCACTTCTGTGCTCAAGCCCCATTTAACCATCTCCATGCAGAGCCTGGGAGGGACCCGCAGCTCAAACCTTAACGCTGGCAGGATAGATAAAGAATCAGAGAGCATAGGAGGTTAAGGGACCACCCCTAATTTTGAACCAGACCACAAATGGGACTGGGTTTTGAGAAGTAGTGTTTTGCCTTTTAAGCAGAGACCTTTTTCTCCACCCCAAGGCTCTTTCCCTCCCTACGCCTTTTCCTTTCAGCCCTGGCAGAAGTCTGCACACAGACTGGATTAGGAAACCAGAAACATGGCAAGGCTCAAAGGTCACCTCCTCCACAGCCACTCTCCTTGAGGCTACTACTCTGAAACGGATGAGCCAACCTCCTCACCCCTCCCTAGATCCATACCCTTTGCACAGAACTGGGCAGTGCCCACCCACCGGGCTCAACCCTGACATTTGATTTGGTTGGTACAATATTAGCAGGCATGATGGAACCCCATACTGCCTGATTCTCTCACTCCTTGGCCGTAGTTGGGACAACAATGCCTGGGTGAGCCTGCTGGAGGACAACACAAGGCAGAGAGCCAAGGCCAGCCTAGAGCTACCAGCAGGCTGGCGAGTAAGCTGGCTGAAACCCGAGGAGCAGCTGGCCAGGCACAGTAAGCCTCTGACCTTGTGGACTCAGGAGCTAAAGAAATGTTTGTTGCTTTAGGCCACCGAATTTTGGGGGAGGGCGCTGTCACCCAGCTTATTATAGACGGGGCTAACGGATGGATGCATCCTCGGCTGGCAATGTGCCAGTCCTCGTGACTGTCCAGAGCCAGCCAGTGGCCCTCTTACTCCTATTTGACAGGGTCTAGAGGCCGTAAGCATGGGCTCCATGTACTGAGCAAGACTGTCTTCTAGAGGGTGTAAAGTCAGATCTATCTTGTTGACAAGGAGTATGAGTCACAGTAAGACAAGTTCCTTTGTCTCCTTCTCGATTGGGGCACTGGACTCTGAAGTGATGTCTGGAGCTGCAGCAACACTAGTGTGCCAAGGAGGAGGAGGAGGAAGACGGGGTGGGGGGAGGAGGAAGAGGAGGAGAAGGAGGAGAGAGAGGAGGAGGGAGAGGAAGGGAAGGAAGAGGGGGAGGAGGAGGAGGAGGAGGAGGAGGTCAAGAGGGTGTAACAATATCCACCCAGCTCTCTGACCTTGTCAAGCTGCTAAATAAGCCTTAGAGACTTCCAGTCCATACCTCTTAGCCATAAAAAAAACCTAAAAACTAAAAACAAACAAACAAAAACCCAAAGTGGCAACTGCTTAAACAGATTTGATCTTGGCTGCCCCATTGGCTGAACCATGGACACAGCCCCGCCCCCACCGCACACACAGCCAAAGCTTGCTGAACACGCGTGCTTCCCACTGGGCGGTGGTCTAGCCTGGTGAAATGTCTTGGTTAGAACGCTTCTGCTTCCCACTGTTTTTGAGCGCGCCGTATTCTTCAGGGCAGCTCTGAATCCTAGAGCCCATTGTTTTCTTGACCAAACCCCATCTCTCACTGCCTCTGCTCTAAGCACTTTTTAAACTGAACTGAATTGAGACAAGCTGAAAATCAAACTGAATTAAATGCTAATGAATTACTGTAGGAAAAAAGAATATCGAGCACTGGGAAGGTGAAGAAATGAAGACACGGTTAGCCCACTTTTCCTTCTTGGAATGGTTAATCAGATTACAAGAGAATGGGGTTACTTCATGTGTACCTTGGTGGTAAAGCGCTGGCCTAAGGTGCCCAAGGCCCTGGGTTTGATTTTTAGCATCTTGTACAAAGAAAAAGCGGAGGGAATGATACCATCTAGAAGTCACTGGCAATTTCAGGCCATCAAAGCTGAGCATCAGGTGACAAGGATTTGTGGGTAGAGCCGGGGCTCAGAGGCAGGAAGCTCCAGGCTTAAGTGTGAGCTCCGGTCAGGGCCACTAACATGGTGTCTGTCATCCTGGCTTGTCTCTTTGCAAAGCTTTGCCCTCCCTCCCCACCCATCCTGGAGGCCCTGTATTTGGCTAACAGTGCAGGCCAGCATCTGCTCTACCCACTCTACCAACCTGTCCACATCTGTTTCCTCTCTTCTGCTCCCAAGTTCTCTTTCAAACAATCCCTTGAAGTAAATAAAGCTTGATCGCCCTCTCTGTTCTTTTGGTGATCATCCAGCCCCCCCCCCCCAGCTCTTTCAAGCTCTCGTTCCTCCTCACATGCTGCTCTCTGGGGTGTCTGATGAAACTCGGCTTTCACTGGTCCAAGGCCACCCTCCACAGCACTCAGTGTGCTCTGTGACACACAACATCAAGTCTGAGGCCTGAGGCCGGATGTCAGACCTGCACAGACAGGTGACTCCTGTCTGTTCTGCTTCCTCTGCCCACACTCTACACTCTGGCTAGCAGCTCCAAAACACTGTCCCGTGCTGCCCCAGGCTGCCCCAACTCCTCTGCTCACACTGTCCCTTCCACCTGCTATGCCCACAACATGCCCTACATGTCCTTCCGTCCATCCATCTTCAAGGCCCAGGGCAAATGTCTCCCCTTCTCTGATAAATCAGCACACACTGGTCAAGGACACAAGGCTCTCACCCAAGCCGGGTATCTGGAGCTCTGCCTACTAGCACTGCCGTTTGACTCTCAGCTCTGATGGCCAAGCATTTCCAGTGCCCTATAGCTGGGCATCTGCTCTCCTAGAATATGATTCACTCCTCAAAAAAATAATAGGGTAGTGGCATCTTCATTTCTGCTCCCTTATACCATCTCCTGCAAGACTTATTAAGAGTTTAATTCAGGATGATTTCAACTCACCCCAAGTCAGTTCAACCAATGCTTTAAAAATGTCCATATTGTATCAATCCCCTGTGCTAAGTCCTAGAGGCACAGAGAACCTATGGACTAGGAAGCAGAAATGGGCTCACAGGCAAATGTTTTTATAGAGGTTCTCAACCTGTGGGAGGCTACACCTCTAGGGGTCACCTTGTCAGATACCCTGCCTATCCAACACTTACAATTTGTAACAGTAGCAAAATTACAGATATGAAGTAGCAACAAAATAATTGTATGGTTGGGGGTCACCACAACTGTGATTAAAGGGTCTAAGCATTAGGGAGGTTGAGAACCACTGGTTTAGAAAGGTAAGAACACCATGTTGCAGGGAAGTTAGAGGGGACTGGAGCCGTGGTGACAGACCCTTGAGCTGGGACCTCAGGGGATGGGCCGGCTTTTGAGGCCTGCTAGTAACATATAAGTCTGTAGCTGTTTACAGGACTCTAAGATGGACAAACAACATTCTGATCATTCTGTCTGTGGGCCTCCATCCTGCTACTCCTGGCCCCTACTAGGAGGTAATCAAGAGTTAACGTGAATCTGCAGGTAGCCAAGTGCTGGAGGGCTTTTTAAGGATGGATGCTCTACCTCTCAATAGACTTGGGAGAGACAGACCAGATGGGTTAAAGTGACCTGCCAAGGTCACTGTCTCTCAAGAGACTGGGCTAAGAATTGTCTTGAGATTCAAGTTTTTTTTGGGGGGGGGGGAGGGAGGGATGGACAGGAGAGCAGGAGCCACCTCTGCGCAGTGGCCTTGGACTAAGACAGACCTGTAGGATGGTGCTAGCTGTGATCCTAGCTGCTGCCGGTGGGCAGGGTCTGCTCTCTTGCTGGATCTGTTTCCTTGTTTCTGATTTCCCACCACATAGAGTCCCTGAGAGATTTGTGACAGGACGTGCTGGCACTGCTTGTGACTCGTGCTACGCACTGCGTCTCTCCCGTGCATGCATCCGGAGTCCTCCAGAAAGTGAACCTCCCGAGGAGAGGGCGGCTGAAGATGAACGTGGCGGTTCTCCTCTCTCCCTTCCTCTCCCGACCCTCCCTGTCTGTGTTCACCCGGAATGCACAGTTAGCCAAGACAGTGGCCGGGGATGTGTCACAGATCACGAGGTCCAAAGGAAAGACCCAAAATGTTGGCTGGATCCCTTAGCGGCTGTCTGTTCTAGGCCCACACCACAGGGCCCAGAACTTGGGAAGTAAAGGGTAACACACAATACAAAGAATGTTCTGGAAGGTAAGTACCATGGTAGTTTTGTGTGGCTGGGCAGGACTGGGATAAGCAGGCCCTGTGCAGAGGAATGCATGTTGATATGACTCTATGTGGGCAGGGCATAAGTGCAAGACTTATGCCTCTGTACCAGGTAGAGGGATGGAGGCGGAGGAGGAGGGAGAGGGAGGAGAGTAAAGGGGAGGGGAGAGAGCCCAACATCAGCTGAAACTCAGAGCTCAAACTTTCCTTCCTCCTCACTGGAGGAGGAGACTCAAGCCTGGAGCCCATTTCTATAGGTCTGCCTTAGCTGCCTTAGCTAGGGTCAGCAGTCATGTCAATAGACAGAAAGCGGGTTTATAAGGACAGTTATGCCTGAGCAGGAGTGTCTGGGGGAAGGCAAAGAAGTGGAAGAGGAGAATGCTGCGTGCAGGTGTTGGCAGGATCAGTAGCTAACTATCTAGGTTTCCATATGCACTCTTCCCTCTTTACTCCATAGCTTCCCCATGAGGAGTTGAGGACACAGACTGGCAACCCAGCCAGCAGGCAGGAGAGCGGGGATTTACAGGAAGCACAGACACACTCATGCCAGGCCACACTGCGAGTAAACTGTGAATGGGTGCAGAGAATACAGACATGCCTCCTGCAGGTGGGAAGGTAGGGATGTGGGAGTGTGTGTGGGTGTTGGGTGGCCATGGAAGTGTGAGCCCAGGTTAATGCTCGGCAAGGCATGCTCCAAGCACAGATCTCAGCACTGCTGCAGAAGATGATGTAAGCGTGCTGGGAAGGGGAGAGTTAGGTGTGAGCCAGGCTGGGGTGGAATAAGGTGCCTGAGGCTGCTGGGGGGTTATGAGAGAACCCAGTGGGGCAAGCTTTGGTGTAACTGGCTGCTGTTGGTGTCTGGTGTGAGATGGGACCTTCTCCTCAGAGGCAGCCGTGCTAGGCAAGCAGACAACACTAATTTTGGGGCTTTTCTTCCTCACACTTCTCCCTCAGCCTTGACAGGTCTAGCCACCCACCTGTACTGTCATCATAGACCACGGTGGCTGACCGCCACTTGAGGGACTGGACCAAGTCAAGGATGGCATGACTGAGAGAGGCGTAGTCAGGGTAGAGGTTCACGTAGAAGGTGTCCTTGTTGTCCAGGGGATGGTGCTTCCAGCGCAGTTGGATGTGGGGTACCTCCAAGGCGTTGCAGATGGACTGGACTGCATTGGTACAGGAGCCTTGCGATGGCCCAAAGATGGCTACAACACCCAGCGCCAACTGGTCACAGGCTACAACAGAGGAGGGTGACATAGGGTCAGTGCGGTGCTATGTGCACTGGGAGTGGGCATTGATTTTGTCATTCGCATAAACGCGTGGGGAACAGAGTCAGAGGATCTTTAGGAGGGGGTGAGAACAACTCATGAAGTCTCAGTTTCCTCATTTGAGCAATGGGGCTGTAACAATCTCTCCTTCATCTGAAACCAGGGAGGTAAGAAGAGACAATTATAAGACCAGTTGTGGAGCACATTGGCCCAGTAACCATGCTACTCAACCATGATGTCTTTGTAAGTGGTATCCCAGCTTCCAGACAAACAGGAAGCAAACATCTACTGACCAGGACCTCCAGCTTCTGCCTTCTATACTGACCTGCTCCCTAAGATCTGATATGAACATCTCCCTTTTCTTTCAGTGATATCATCTGGATAGTTAAGATGCGTCTTAAGACTTCTGTTCTATCTTCCTATCCGTTGCTGTGATAAAACATCCTAAAAGCAACTCAGGAGAGAAGGGGTTTATTTCAGCTCATGGTTCCAAGTTACAGGTCCACTGTGGTGGGAAATCATAGCAGTGGCTTCAAGCAGCCACTCGCATCACTTTCACAGTCAAGAGCTGAGAGAAATGAATACATTCATGTTCATTTACTTGCTTGTGTTCAGTTCAATTTCTCTGCTCTTATACAGTTTAGGAGCCTCTGGGTAGGGAGTGGTGCCACCCACAGTGGACTGTGTCTTCCCACATCTATTAACTTAATTAAAGCAACAGACATACCTGGAAGCTAAGCAGGCACAGATGCCACCCTACCATGCTCACCTGAACCAAGGCAGCACTACCATTTTCCAGCATTAGATGCCAGCCACTGACACTGTCATCTCATCAGCATTTAAGCAGCCAGAATGAACCTTTCTGGGTCATAAGCATCATGTCACTCCTGTGCCCTCCATCAGCGTAAAAGCCAAAGTTCTTTAGAGTGGTCCTAGAAGACATACTTACTGCAACATTTCTTCAGCCCTGTTCCTATGACCAGACTTACTTCCCTTTTTCATCTCCCATTCTTGTCTGTCTCCCTCACAGCCTGATAGCCCTGCTGGCTTCCAGGACATTCCCCAAGCACAGTGAGAACACTCATTCATTCCCTCAGCTATCCATCTGACTCTCTCCTTTCCCCAGGTCTCTGCATCTGAAGGTCTTATTAAGGAAGCCATCACTGCCTGGCCTGTAATAGCAACTCAAATCCCCACACCTCCTAAGCAGTATACCCCATGGAGACTTTGCTTTAAATATCCATAAAACAAGGCCTCCAAGACTAAATACTGAAACATTAGGAAGGCTGGCACATTGTTAAACAAAGTCTGTCTTTTTCTCCTGTGATGAATGCAGCAGTCCCCATCCCATCCCTCCTCTTTTACATACATGCATGCAAAGCATGTGTGCAAGTACACATGCACCCCCCCCCAAATGTTGATAAATTTTTTAAAGGATGGACACCCTTGCTAGGATGTTCATACTGAAGACTGACTTGTGTCTTTCTCCTGCACTGCTCAAACAAAAACAAAAACAACTTCCTCATGCGTCTCCACTTTGCTCTAGCCTTGAAACAGGCCACCAAGGATGCAGCATATATTCCATCCTTACAATGTACACCTTTTATGATGCTCCTATCCTGAATCAAGGGCTGAGCATCATGTTTGGCTGAGAGAGGAGACAGCAGACCAGGCACAAAGTATATGATGGGGAAGAGAGTGTTGAGATACTGATGTTGGACCATAGTACCAGTGGGATAAGGATGCTGTGGACTGCAGTACCAGTAAATGAAGATGTTGCCATAGCAATGATGGAGATGATGCAACAGAGGCAGGAATGGAGGGGATAGCATGGACAGGGATGATGAGAATTATGGTACTGCCATCTGTGGTGGTGAAAGATGATAGCAATGTCCACATTAGACCCCATTCTCCCAACGGTGAAGCATCTAGACCTACGTGGGCTCATTCCCAATCTCCACTTCTTCTTTCTCCTTGTCCCATCTCTACATCTGTTTTCTAGTCCCTCCATGTTTCTTCCACCCTCTGAGGATCTTCCAGGATGGAAGGATTCTGCTATCAGCAAGGCCCAGGACAGGGGTTATCATGGCAGCAACAACAACAGCAGCGCTGCTTCCAGATGTGTCCGGGGCAGCAGCCAACCTCATCCTGACAGTCCTGTGCATACGCTGCAGCAATTACATTATTTGTGGCTTCAATTTTGAATCCATTTTCTGGTCATTTTACAGTAACTTGATGGTTCACAGTCATCGTAGGAGTCCCCAGCCTGAATACATCCCCCCTTCCATGGCAATTGTAGTTATAGCTGAAATTATCCCAATCAATTTGTGTCTTAAAAGGAATTGAGCCACCCAGAGAATAAGTGCAGGCAGAGGAGTCTGGGGAGCGCTGGGTCGATTCCAGCCTGCTCTGGCCAGGCTTGGAAGGAAAACACAGTGCTTTCTGGGCTGCTGGCTCAGAGCCTGCTTGGCAGACTCTCTTCTTTTAATTTTCCACAAAACATTTCAAAATAAAGGCAATAGTGAAAGTTCCTTTTAATGGGGAAAAGGCCTCCTGGGCCTCCAGCAGGAGGAAGGACTGATTCAGCCAGAGCTGGCAGGTAGGAGGTGCCAGGTTTTGTGCTGCTGTGCCCCCCTTGCCCCATGTGACTTAAGGTGGCTAGATCCAGCTCAGAGGGTGGGAGGGAACGATGGTGGTAACTTCCATCTAGAAACAATTAATTATCGTTGGATTCCTCAGAATTAGGCCTAAGTAAGTGCATCTTCTTGGAAGAGTCCTAACGAAGATCCTAAGGAATGCAGCCTGGAAAAAAAATCAAAGATCAAAACAAGGACAGGCCAGAGGAGAGGGCAGCAGCTCCTGGAGAAGAGCGGGGAGGCTGTGTTCAGTGGGAGCTGACCCAGCTGAAGAACTGTCAGGAGGATCAGACAGAGTTGCTTCCATCTGTGGAATGGGGAGGTTTGAAAAACTGAGAGAGTGCCATAGACTAAGGCAGTCCCTGTCCACATCTGTGTGTGTGTGTGTGTGTGTGTGTGTGTGTGTGTGTGTGTGTGTGTGTGATAGAACCCCTGGCACCTGCCAGACAAGCTCTCTACCACGGGGCTCCACTCCTACGTGAGTCTGTTCCTTTATGGCTGATTAAAATTCCATTGTTTAATTATGTGCCAATCTGTCTGTCGCATGTAGATGGTCCCTTTGTCCATCTTTAGCTTTTTGTTTTTAACAGGAATCTGGCCAATAGAGACATCCATCTGGCACAAGGCTTGGCAGATGTCTAGGCACATCCAAGCTCTGCTGTGTTGAGGCTGAGTCCATCCGACCAGCCTCGTGCCAACAGTCACGTCTCACCATACACAGAAAATCACTTAAGACAGATCAGAGAGCCAACCACGAAAGACATGAGCACAGAACTCCTAGAAGAAAACAAGGGAGATAGATGGTCTTTAGGATAGACAGAGACCTCTCAACTGGAACACACAAAGAGAATTATTAATAAAACAGACTTTGTTTCTCATGAGATATGACTGCTAGCAGAGTATTAAAGATAGCCCCACATGTAATTAATATAATACATATATAAATGTATATATTCACACTGCCCCAAAATGACTCTTATCAGAATATGCAAAGAACTCCTTTAAATCAACAAGGAAATGACAAACAGCTCAATTTTGAAAAGGTCACTGAAAGGTTCTAGAAAAGAAAAGGAATATTCAAATGACTTATTCAACATTCAGATTAGCGGAGTGGAGCACATCAGCTCTTATAGGCAACAAGACATGGTAGACAAAATGTACTGTCAACTACCCCACCTGTTCTGGCTAAATTAGTTCTTTCACCTGCATTGAGACCCACAGGGCCTTTCCTCATTAAAAGGGGGAATCGTCAGATAAATATAAAAGAAAGTCGTCACAATAATATAACCACTTCACAAGTCAGCAGAGTGGCCGAAATCTTAAAAAGTCTAACTGATGTCCGTGCATGTCCGCACAGAGGTAGAACACCTGCCAAGCGTTGTGCGTTGCTGTGGGAATGCAGATCTGTGCAACCACCTATGAAACCATCTGGCTGCACACAGTGACCCCCATACCTCAACTCCTAAAAACAAACTCAGCAAACCTGGGTACCCACGCCCTGGGAGATCAACACAGGGCCACTCACAGCAACACTGCATTAGTAACTCCCGAGTGGGAGCAACCCAAGGGCTCGTGGAGAGTGAGAAATGCCGGTTTTCAAAGGTTCCTCTGGTGGAAGGCTGACCAGAGCACAGACTGGGGAGTGCTGCCGGAGCCAACCGTACAGATGACGTACGTCAGGCGTAGGGTGTGAGACTCAGGAAGTGATGCTCAAAATGTAGATGCTGAGAGGTTCTGACCCTGTTACCTCTGAGGCCAGGCCAAGTCAGTGCCTGGGAGCAGCAGAGAGACGCGGCAGCCTCACGTGGGTAGCATGGCCACATGTGGGTAGCACGGCCACATGGGCTCCCGGAGGTCTAGATGGACTTGCCTGATCTCTGGCTTGATCTGGGTACCAGGGATGCTGTCTTGAGCTGGCTTAGACAGATGTGTTTCTTCTGAGTAATCCCTGGTCAAGCCAAGGTTGTATTCTCCTCTCCTGAGTCATTCCTCATCGAAGTTCCCAGGTCTGGGATCAGATTTCCAACCACGATAAAGATAAATGGAAGTCTTGCAGTAGCAGGGACTGGTCACCTCAGCCTTTCTCAGCCTGTGGTTCCCTAACTCGTGTCACACAGTAAACACTCATTCAGGATGACTGAGTGCACAGACTGGCCATCGTGGAAATCCCCCGCCCCCTGCTTTCCATATCACTCCACCCTGACTGTTTTCAACCGTCCTTCAGAGCACAGCTTACACACCTCTTACTCCAGGAAGCCCTCTGACTAGTACCTCCTGCTATTGTAGTTCTTGGTCCTTTGATGAGACTTCCTGACATCTTGGCTGTGACCTGTAGAGGGAGAAGGTTCGTCTCCCACTGAGATTATCAGGAGAGATGAAAGTTGAGTTCAGCACACCAGGAACCGTTTCATACTTTTCTCTCATTTGTAGATCCGGTCAAACCATTGGCAACAGCTTTGGGCACGTTAGGTGTGTAGGTACCCGATAGGTGTGCTGGTTAGTTTTGTCAACTTAACCTAAACTAGTGACTCCTGGGAGGAGGGAATGGCAAGTATGAAACTGCCTCCATCAGACAGGTATGGATCTGCCTCCATCAGACAGGCCTGTTTTCTTGATGGACGATGTAAGAGGGCCCACCATGGGTGGTGTCACTCCTGGAGGGTGGTCCTCTGTTATATAAGAAAGCATGCTGAGCTCAGAAAGAGAGGCAGTAAGCATGGTCTCTACTTCAGCTCCTGCCTCTGATCCCTGCCTTGGCTTTTCTCCGAATTGGATTTTGTCAGTGTTTTATCATAGCAACATAAAGCAAACCCATTAAAAGGGGATACGGTAGATTATATAGTAGATTAACAAAACATTAATATAGCCTGGCAGAAGAGACAGAAACACACACATCCTCACGCACACACCTTCACCCAGTCACAGAGCATCACTAGTCAGATGGCATAGCCTCTGGGCTGCCTGAACCGATGAGGACCTCTGATGTGACGCCGGCCTTTGCTGAGTCCTGAAGTTTCTGTGGATAGATCTGATCTTATGTTGTCATTTGCACGTGGCAGGAAGAAGGATCCTCTGCTTCCTGGTGCTGGTGGCAGGGCAGGCTGGGAACAAGCAAAAGGACCAGCACGAAGAGGCAGGGCTCCAGACTAAACTAGGGTAGAAGAAGGCTCATGAATGTCAACCATAAGAACTCAGCACCTTGGAGGTCTCTGACCATAGGTATGTGTGTGCATCTCTCTCTCTCTCTCTCTCTCTCTCTCTCTCTCTCTCTCTCTCTCTCTCTCTGTGTGTGTGTGTGTGTGTGTGTGTGTGTGCACGTGTGCATAGGGGACAACAGTCCTTGTGGGAGTCAGGCCCTGCCCTGATGGCCTAGTGGGTGGAAAAGATGAACCAAGTGTACCCAGAGCCAAGTCCCACGTTTTAGAGTGTCAGACACAATCCTAAGCATTGAACAGAGCCACTAATTCACAGTGTAGGGAACTGAGGCATTCTTTGCAACATAGCTGAGGTAGCAGTTGCTGGGAAACCAGCTTGGGCAGCCTGGCTCTACAGCCACACTCTGCAGATTTCCTGCAATCAAAAGCAAACCAGAGTGGGGCTTTGGAAAACAGAGCCACAAACAGGTAACATTGTGGCCTCGCTGCCCCTGGCAGCCCAGGAGCTTAAATGGCTTAGGAATCGGAAACTCTTCAGAGAGATGGGTGAGTCTCAGCCAGCAGAACAGATGTGGATGATGCTAGCCCTAAACTCGGTTTGCAGGGGTCCTAGACAACGTTTTCTTAGGTTCTCACGGTTCATCAATTCATTCAGCAATCACTTTACTGAGCAGTAACTATAGTCCCTAACCCTTCAGGTGCCCCAGGAATAGATCAAATATCCAAAGAGAGAGTCCCCTTCAACAGCTCGAGGGAAAAGAGAAAGTGCATTAAAACACAGCGATTTAACTAAAAATTGTGATATGAGCTTTGATGGGCTATGATATCATATTTCGGAAAAGATGACCTAGCCATTTTGGAAATGAGATTCCTTAGGCTTGAGATCTTTAAATGGTTACATGGAAATCGAAGGTTCTATGGAAGCTATTTCCAGTTATCTAAGCCTCTAAGTTGAATTTGAATTAAATATATATGTAAAAATATAGTTCAGATATGCAGTCTCCCTCAGGATCTGCAGGGAATTGGTTCCAGGACCCCCTGCAGATAGCAGACTGGCAGATGCTGGGTCCCTGGCGCAGAGGGGCTTGGTATTTGCATATATCTTCCACACTCTGTGCCTTATGCTCTATAGTCTCAAGATGCCTCTTCCCACAATGCAATGCAAACGCTATGTAAATAGGCACTGTGCTTATTGTTTAGGGAAAACGACACAGAAAAGTCTATATATGTTTAGTACAGAAGCAACTGGGTTTTTCTCTCTTTCTTTTTTTCTTTCTTTTATTTTTTCTTCTCCTGAGTATTTTTGGTCCTTGGTTGTAGAGCCCATGAGCCTGGCAGGCTCACTGTGTGTATGAACACACAAGTGGGTGTGTGTACAGGATCTGTCTTTTAAAAGACACTAAAATGGGACTGGAGAGATGGCTCAGCAATTAAGAGCATTGGCTGTTCCAGCCAAGGAGCCGGGCTCAGTTCCCAGCACTCTCACAATCAAATCTGCTTTCTAGGGGGATCTGACGCCCTCTTCTGGCTTCTGCAGGCACTGCACGCATGTAGTGCCCAAACCCACACACAGGTAAACACTCATACACAAAAAACAAAAATAAAATAAATCATCTATAAAAGATAGCAACAAGCCAGGCAGTGGCAGTGCACCCCTTTAATCCCAGCACTTAAGAGGCAGAGACAGGCGGATCTGTGGGTTTGAGGCCAGCTTGGGCTACATGGTGAGTTCTAGAACAGCCAGGGTTACACAGGCAATTCCTGTCTTGAAAAACAAAAAGACAAAAAACAAAAGAAAACAAAACAACAACAAAAAATAGTAACAAAAACAAAAAACAAAAAACCATTGTTCACTTGGGTGTTCTATGCAGCACCCTGGAAACTGGTTGTTCACCCGGGAGAAGTCAGTTACTATTGTGTATGTTTGAAGACGTGTGGGCAGTGGAATTTCCCACTTTTAAATATGTCTGCTAATTAGTAACGATATGGGGAATATCTGGTTTTAGCCTTTATTTTTTTAAGGATTCAGGTGAGGTACAACTTTGACTAGACTCACCACAACTTGCTGTTGTGAGTCTAGTGACTCTGTAGGCATCAGAAAGTTCACACTTATATGAACACGGGAGGGGGGGTGTCAGACTTTAGGGCTTCTCTGTAGGCTCTGGGGTCAAGTTGCTGCGGGCATCGAGCAGCACGCTGCGCTTACAAAGTCTTTTTACGACAGGCAGATGGTGTGCTCTGGGGCTAATACAGTATCTGCTTTATATGTATGCTACCTATTGCTACTCGAGTAGGATGCCAATGAAAGATACAATAAGACCCGTAGCAAGGTGACTACGGTTAATACGATGTGTCACATGTGTATTTTGAAATAGCTGAAAGAGAATGTTTTCAGTGTCCTTACCAGAAAGAAAAGATAAATGCTAAAGATAAATGCTAGATGTGGTGGATGGTTGAGGTAACTCCGATTTGAGCAATCCACAAGCCACACACATATCCAAACAACACATCCTATGCCGTACATAGTTATAATATTTGTCCATTGATAAAGCTAATAGAAAAGAAAAATCAAGTTTGAAAATGTTCCCTTTGGTTCAAAGATCCTGAAGAGCTTGGTTGATCTCCACTCAGGCAATCTTGGCCCCCCTCTCCCTTTCCTCAGGTTCCAGCCACCCTTTGTAGTCTCCCGGCCAGCGTCTCCCTGGGCAGCTTAGGTTGACCTTGCATTTGCTATATAGCCCAGGGTGGCTTGGAGCTCCTGACCTTCTGTCGGCTTCCCTGCTGCTGTCACTACAAGCTAGAGCACCATGCCTGGCTAGCCTGGGACTTCCTCACAGACCCCACCTACTCCTGGGGAATTGGTACAAGTGGGAAAGCACCCCACCCTACCCCCATGCCCACACAGTGAAGATCTGCTCACTCACCTTTCTTGGTGGCCTCAAAACTGTCATGGAAGTGGATCCTCTGAATGTCGTAAGTCAGGGTAGTGTTGGGCAGCAGGGTCCTGTTTCTGTTGATGATGTTGGCAGAAAATCGAAAGGCGTGCTCTTCAGCGTTCATGACCTGGGCGTTGGGACCGTCCGCATACTCAAAGATTCCTCCTGTGAGAGAGGACAGAGCTGTGTGTGGGAGGANGGAGGGAGCATGGATGCTCGGCTCAGGTTTTACAGACAAGGTCCTCTCACCCCCGTGTTCAATAAGATCTTAGGTAATTTCCATGTTCAAAAAAGTATACATTTTACCCAACTAGCAAATTCCTGCTAACAAATTCTGACAGGCCCAAATAAGATTACCAACTTAATACTGCCATGAAAATGCTTAATAGAGTTTTGGCAAGTAGAACCTACCAGAAGATTACAAGGCTAACATACCATGACCAAATAGTTTTATTTCAGGAATGCAAGACCAGCTCAATATAAAGGAATCCATGAATCCCATTCCACCACATTAATAGTTCAAAGGAGACAAAAATATGATTCACTTGCAAAATTCAGGAAGATGTCTGATGAAAGTCAGCGTCTACTGCCGTATTAAAAAAAAATGTCTAATAAGACATTGGCGGGAAAGGCACTCCCTTCAAGCAACGTTAGCTCATATCAGCCTTAATATCACACTAACTAATATCTAAAACACTAAAGTCCTTCTTGTCAAAAGAAAAATTTTTAAAAAAAAGCGTTGGGGAAGACTCACCCTGCAGCCACTAACCAGAAAAAGACGAAATTGGAAGTGACCAAAGAGAGGCTTGGCTCTGGCAAAGGTGCAAATTACTTTGCACATGATACAAATATTAATGTATTGTGAACATACTCACTCCCCATTGCAGTGTCTCAGCTCCCTTCTGCTCTTTCCTGACTGCCCCCGCCCCCTTTCATGATTTGTTTCTTTCTGCATGATCTCTATGGGTCTTGCACAGGTGGTCATGATGGCGGGATGTTCATGATGGCCAAGGCACAGCCACTAGTCAGCATGTCACTGCCCTCCTCCCCATCCTCTGGCCCTTACTGTCTTCCTCCCGCCTCTTTGGCAACACTCCCTGGGCCTCAAAGGAGCTGCCTTGTAAGGGCCAAAAAAACTCAGCAGACACTTATTTTCAGCATGTTGGCCGACCATGAATCTCCACTCTGACCACTACACAGAGTCCCCGGAGTCCTTTCTGACCAAGGGTGTAATTTGTGGGTATAAGCAGGAAAAATGTAGAAGGCGGCTTAACTGCCTGGGCATCTATCAAACCATCAGTAGTAGATTTCACCAGTAAGGCCTGTGAGAGCCCTAGCTGTCGGATTTTTGAGCAGGGTTTATAGCCCCACTCATATATTCCTCCCATGGAACAGGCCTCAAAGCCAATCAGGAGCTGGTGGGTTGCCCCGGAGCATCAGTGCTACTACCGCACCAGTGGGAGCAATGGGCAAGCCATAAATAAATAAATACACAAGTAAATAACTAGATAAATAAATAAATAATCCCCAACCACTGAGACAGGCAAGAGCTGTTACAGAGAGTTAAATAGCTAGTCAGCACTTTTTTGTTTTGTTTTGTTTTGTTTCCAGACAGGGTTTCTCTGTATCTCTGGCCATCCTGGAACTGGCTCTGTAGACCAGGTTGGCTCTGACCACACAGAGATCCACCTGCCTCTGCCTCCCAAGTGCTGGGATTCAAGGTGTGTGGCAGCACCACCAGGCTAGTGTGTGCCTCTTTTATATCAGCGAGAATTCATGGGAAAACTTAACAGCAAAAGGTTTGTCAACATCAGCACGAACATCAAACAACAAATAACAACGCAAATGTAAACATGCAATCCCAATAGTTTACAAATGAGGAAAACAAAGAAAACACCTTCAGCAGGAGAGATAAACTCCCGGAGGTGGTAGTGCACGCCTTTGATTCCAGCCCTCAGGAGGCAGAGGCAGGAGGACCACTGTGAGTTTCAGACATGCCAGGGGTCCATAGTAAGAGCCAGGTTGGGAGTGGTGGGGTCAGTGAAACAAACCGAGAGACAGAGACAGAGAGTCAGACACAGAGCCCTGATGCTGTTCTTCTTTGGAAAGTAAAGTTTTGTGTCTCAATCTTCTCCAGAGTCATTTTTCAGTTTACTTCAACTCCAGTCAGGACCACAGAAAGACGTCTCTCTTGTACTTGGAAAAATGACTCTTAAACGTGAAGGCTGAATGTTAGATAATGACTGAAAAAAAAATGTCTTGACAGGAATGATGAAAGGTGACTTGTATTATTATCAGATTTTAAAATATATCATTAAGCCAAAATAATTAAAAGTGTTGTAATAGCGTCTGAAGACACGGAGGATCAAGAGAAGGAGATAAAAAGCCTTAGAAAGAGCTCGGGCAGAGACAAGTATCTAAAACATGAATGAGAAAGACGTTTCCCAGCAGAAAAAGAATGAATTATTCATTAATTGTGTCCTGACAATTATTCTATTATTTGGGGATTTCAGATTTTTTTCTTTTTGGTACAAAGACTTTACTTAGGATTTCATACATGATCGGCAAGTGCTCTTCCACTGAGCTGCATGTCTGGCTCTCTAGATTCCAATCTTAATAAATGCTAGATAAATTAAAGATAGGAGAAAGGTGGAAAAGAATACTATAAAATTGTCAAAAATAGAAACTATGGGTAGAGAGTATATAATGTTGGGGTGGAAGAAGCCTGCCTAAGCATTTCAATAAAGTCAGAAAATGTGGGAGAAAGACCGGAAGTAACATCAGACTTCTCTGCACCCACATCACTATGGACAACCTTGAACGGTTAAGAAGCTAACCATAGACAGCCGCATAAAAGTTGATGTTATAAAAAGCATGTAGAACTGGCAAAAGAAGACAGACGCCCCGTGTAAGCAGGTGCAGGTGTTAAGTACGGGTACCCCATTAGGAAAACAAAATGCTATCAGAGGATGGAGATAGGTGTCACCTTTCCTCCTAATTAAATAAACTCTTCCTGTTGAAACCAACAAGGTGCCAGTGTAGCTCATCTGATGGGCAAAGGGAGAGGGCAGAGCAAAACACATGGGCACCTGCTTCTTTGTTGGCAGACGGGGGGGGGGGATGGCACACACTGCTTTTCCTAATGGCCATATATGGAGAACATCTAAAAATACTCAACCAGGGGACGGTAAGTCATGCATACCCGTGGAACTGTAAAACTGTAACGATCTGATTCCCCATCAGAGAAACTTCTCTCTGTAACAGATGGAGACCGTTTCAGGAAACTACAACCAATCAAAATGCAGAGCTGTGGAGCTCAGTCGAGACAACCTCAGCACAACACCTGTCCCTAAAGCTCAGAAATCACTGAAGAAGAGGCAGAAAGAGCCGGAGGTTGTGTCCCTGAGAAATGTCAGAGGAGCTACACCCAAGAAGTCTCATAAACATGGCTGCCCAAACAGGACCTGAACAAGCTTGCTACCTGGTCAGGCATGCTAACATGGAAGAAGGAAATCTCTCCAGGCTCTACCCTGGATATGAAGCACAGGCAATTAAGGAGCATGGAGAGCAGGAGACATGGTCTTCCTCAGAGAAGGGTACACAGATTGGCTATCCAATACCAAGCGGTCAGCCCTGAAAACATATATGTGTGTGTTTCACATATATAATAAATAAATAATATATAATATGCAATATATAATTTTGGGTATATGGTGGTTTTGAGTAAGAAGTCAGGTATGCAGACCACAGCTCAATTTCAGAATGTCTCCACTATCCCATAATACCCCCTGTGGCCCTCTCACTGTTTGCACCAGTAGCCCCAGGAAACCACTAATTTGCCTTTTGTCTCCAAATATTTTTCTCCCTGAACATTTCATGCAAATGGAATCACACAGTGGGTGTTCCTCTGGGCCTGGCTCCCTGTGCTCAGTGTGTCTGGGTTTATCAATATGTAGCATGCATCAGTATAACTATCATAACTGAGCGTAGATGCATCACATTTCGTTTATCCATCTACCAGCTGATGGGTATTTGGATTGTTTTCATTACTTGGGCAAACTAAAAGAAAAAAAAATGTGGCTTCCAGGTTTCTGGTCGGCCATATGAAAACCTTGGGGAAAAAGCTCATCATACTGTCTAATGACAACTTTTCTTGAGTCTGTAAGCATGAAGCCCCAAAGCAAACATCTTCTCCAAAACTGGCCAGAGAGACCAGAGAATCACAGTATATTGAAGCCTTAATGGGAAATATAGGCTTATGTGCTTGAATACTTGGCCCCCAGTTGGGGGCGCTGTTGTGGGAAGCTGTGAAATCTTATGGATATAGGACCTAGCTATCTGACGTAGGACCATAGAGACAGAGCCAGCCGGTTATAACCGGCCCCAATTCCAACCTGAGGGCTTAGCTTCCAGGTTCCTGATCTGACTCAGAGATATAACAAGAGATCTACCAGCTCCTGCCTCCAAAGATGGAGCTCCAGATGCTGAACCCCGCCCCACCCACCCCCACCATGAAACTGTAAGGCAAAAATAAAGCCTTCCTTCACTACATTGTTCTGTCCGGAATTTTATTCCATCTATGAGGAAATTCTGGAGAAGTAGAGAGAGAGAGACCTGGAAGCAAAACCCATCATGAGATCCAGTAGGAAAACACCAATTGCAACTGACACATTGTTGGAGAGTCACAGTAGATAAGCCAGAGGGACAAAACCTTCAGCGAGGGCGTGGTGGCACACGCCTTTAATCCCAGCACTGGGGAGGCAGAGGCAGGCGGATTTCTAAGTTCGAGGCCAGCCTGGTCTACAGAGTGAGTTCCAGGACAGCCAGGGCTACACAGAAAAACCCTGCCTNAAAAAAAAAAAAAAAAAAACAAAAAAAAACAAAAAAAAGAAAAACAAAAAAAAAACCCCAACCCTTCAGCAAACACCATTTACCAGGTCCCCACATTTCTGGGTTCTACCCCCTGAGCTCTTCCAGGTTCTGATAGTGAATCCTGGGGTGGAGAAATTCCCCTATATTCAATAGTGAAAGGCAAGAGAAATGATTGTAAAACATGTCAAAGAGTTTTCTTTTTCCTTACAAGGTCTGCCTCAAGGGGAAAGAATTGGCTTTGCCTAAAGTGCTGGAGCTTGAGGAGACCCTCATGGACCTGAGGAGAGGGAGATCCAGACTTTCAGGGTGGGAAAGAGAAACACATGGGAGGGGGTCACCGGTCCTGGAGGAAAAGCTCAGGCCCACTAAATGACTCATGCTGGGTCTGGGAAAGCCTCTGCTCAGAACTCAGACCCGCAGCACCCATGTCAAAGCCAAGATGGAGCGGCAGCTCTCCTGTAATTCTGGCACTGAGGAGGCAGAGACAGGAGATTCCTGGAATAAGCTGGCTAGCCAAAGCCAGAGGATCTGCCTCAGTGAATGTGATGATGAGCGTTTGGTGAAGACTTTGAACATCAGCTTCAGGTCTCTACATGTGTGTGCATACATGTGCAAGCATTCCTGAGGGGCACACACCTGCACATGTGCACACACACATACACACACACACACACACACACACGCACACACACACAGAAAACAAAATAAAAACCAAAAACATCGAAGAAGGGAAGAAAAGAAGGGAGGAGAGAGAGAGAGAGAGAGAGAGAGAGAGAGAGAGAGAGAGAGAGAGAGGATCTTAGTCACAGGACTGGAGAACATTACTCACACACTAGCAAAAAGTATACACAAGGATCAGAATCAAGCACAGAGATCACAAGTATGTTGGAATTGCCCCACTAGGAATTCAAAACAACCGTGTCAGTGTGCTAAGGGTTCTCAGTGCAAAGCAGACAACACAGAAGACGGTGGACTTCTGTGAAAAGGAGATAAAAGAGAATGCCTGAGAGCTAAGCCCTGTTACAGGGACAGGGACAGATGCCGGGCACGGGTTGCTGGCAGGCAGACTGTGAGCTTGAGGAAACCCCAGTAGAAGCATCCAAACCCCAAAATTGAAGGTAGGCACGGGAAGAAATAGCAACAGGATGCAGTATCTGAGAACCTGAGGTTGCATCAAGTTTAAGAAGAAAAAGGAGAATCGCAGGAGGGTTGTGAGAAGAGATAAGGAAAACAATAATGGCTGAAAATGCCTCCCAAATTAATGTCAAACCCTCAACCAAAGGTTTAGGATGTTTGGGAAACCTCCTGTTGGAGGACCCTTGATCCCCCCCTCCAGACACACCATACCATTTCCAAATAGCAGAAAGGGAAAGGTTAAAAAGAATCCTGTCAGACCAGAGAGATGGCTCAGTGGTTAAGAGCACCGACTGCTCTTCCAGCGGTCCTGAGTTCAATTCCCAGCATCCACATGTTAGTTTACAACCATCTGTAAAGAAATCTGATGCCCTCTTCTGGTGTGTCCGAGTACAGCAACAGTGTCCCCGTATACATTAAAAGAAGGAGGAGGAGGAGGAGGAGGAGGAGGAGGAGGAGGAAGAGGAAGAAGAAGAAGAAGAAGAAGAAGAAGAAGAAGAAGAAGAAGAAGAAGAAGAAGAAGAAGAAGAAGAAGAAGAAGAATCCTGTCAGAATACAGAGGAAAATCACACCTTCTATACCGACTAGCAAAGATGGAATTATATTTGACATCCGGAGACCACCTTGTTAAGAAAAAAGTGGAGTGAAATATTTAAAGTGCAGAAGGAAATAAACACCAACCCAGAATTGTTTACCTGGAGAAATTATCCTTCAAATGTGAAAAGAAATAACAGCTAAAGTGAAAGGAAGTTATTTACAGTCGACGTTTAGAGAGGAGGAAAACGATGTAGGTCGGAAATGAGGGCCAAGACAGAGAATGAAAAACACTAAGGAGAAATTAAGTGAAGGCAAAATTATTTTTTCTCATTCTGAATTGATTTAACAAATAACTGCTTATTTGAAATAGTTAAAATTACACACACACACACACACACACACACACACACACACACACACACACACTTATAAGCCAAATCAATAGCATCCCAGATGCCAGGACGGATAGGAGAACTGCCATGAGAAGGTACTAGCTTGTTCCTTGGGAGAGAGTGTGAATTAGTTGTAAATGTGCTTTTTGAACTTTGTAGCAACCACTAAAGGCTCAGTTCCTTTGCAACCTGTGGCTCCTGACCCCCCTTAGGGGTGGGGGTGGGTTGAGTGACCTTTCATGCTGGTCACATAGCAAGCTATCCTGCCTATCTGATATTTACCCTACGACTCATAACTGAAAATTACAACTATGAAATACTAACAAAATAATTTCATGGTTGGGGAGGTGTGGTGGTTTGACTAGGAATGGCCCCCATAGATTCATTCATGTGTTTGAATGCTTGGCCCATAGGAAGTGGCACTATCAGGAGATGTGGACTTGTTGGAGGAGGTGTGTCACTGTCAAAGGAGGTTCTGAGGTGTCAGATGTTCAAGCTACACCCAATGTGGTGCATAGTCTCCTGCTGTGTATAGGTCAAGATGTAGAACTCTCCGCTCTTCCGGCACCATGTCTACCTACATGGTGCCCTGTTTCTCACAACAATAATACTGAACTAAAGCTCTGAAACTGTAAGCGAGCTCGAATTAAAATGTTTTCCTTTATTAGAGCAGCTTTGCTCGTGGTGTCTGTTTACAGCAATAAAAACAGGCAGTCACCACGACACGAGGAACTATATTAAAGGGTTACAGCATTAGGAAGGTTGAAAATCACTGCATTAAAGAGAGAATACTGCTGATGCTCTAAGAACTGGAAGGTTCTAGAATCATAAAATCTGTTTGATAAAGCAAAAGGCAGAGAAAGAGTAGGAAACTAAAATATGACAGCCAGGGCAGCAGACAGAAAAACGGCGAGAAACATGGAACTATTAACCTAACTATATGAAATTTGGCTTTAAACATCAGTGTCTCAAATGCATCTACAAAAACAAGAAAAAGAAATAGACACCTGAATTACAAAGGAAAGGATAATGTTACCTCCTTGTGCGGATAGGATTTTGTATGTCGGAAATCTAAATCCTTCATAAAAGCCCTTAGAGCTAGTAAGTTTTGTAACATAGAATATTAAGTCAAGATGATAGAGTTGAATTTCTATACATTAATAATGAATCATCTAAAGAAAATTATAAATGCAAACCCACTTCTGATGTCATCAAAAGTATGAAAATGTATTCATAAGATCTACAAAATTTGTTTTTAATTATGTGTATATGCATGCCCAAGGGAGTGTGCACACGTGCATACGTGCGTGTTTGTGTGCACATGCACAAATGTGTACATGCATGCCTGCACACACGCACTCACAAATGTGCTAATGGCGGCAGAGTCCAGAAGAGGCTGTCAGATCCCCTGGGGCTGGAGTTAGAGGAGGAGTTGAGACAGCCCATACAGATGTAGGAACCAAACGCCAATCGTCTTCCAGAGCAGTGTGCTCTCTTCAGCACTGAGCTGTCTCTCCAGCCCCCCCCCATACTAATACGTTTTTAAACAGTGAAATACTTGCAATTTGACTTAACAAAGGAGATAAAAGACTTTGATGATAAAAAGTACAAATTATTGCCAAACAAAGATAAAGAAAATGTAAACAAACAAACAAAAAAACACACCTTATGGGTATAGGCAGGACATCGTGATATCAAGGTGTCAATTCTGCCCCAATCTACAGAGTCAATGCAATCCCGTCAAGGCCCTGATGCTTGTTGGTTCTTGTAAAAACTTCATCCTAAAATCAACACAGACACTCAGTGAACGCTGAATGACCTAAGCAGTCCTGACAAGGAACAAATTTAGAAAACTCTCTGTTCCTAATTTCAAGCTTTCTACTTGCTAAATATAAGGCCTAAAACCAGACGAGTAGAAGGGAATAGGGCCAAAGCAAGATCGTTATGGCACAGGATTTGGCAGCGGTTTTCTAGGAGGCTAATGGCAAAAGCACTGGCAACAGAAGATAAACTAGACAAACGGAACTTCATGAAAAACTAAGGATGCATCTAAGCACACAATTAAGAGCGTGGAAAGTAACCTGAAGCGTGGGGAGTGTTTACCCGCCAGAATGGACAAAAGACTGATATCCGGGATATACGGCGAACTTCTAAAACACCTAAACAAAAACCTAACTTAAAGCTGGGCACTGCGGGCCTGGGGGAATGACTCAGTGGTTAAGAGCACTGATTCCTTTCCTAGAGGACTGGGGTTCATTTCCCAGCACCCACAAGGCAGCTCACAACCATTTGTAACTAATTCTAGTTCACATACCCTTTTCCAGCCTCCAAGGGCACCAGGCACATGAACGCTGTACACATCATTTATAGGCAAAAAGAAATACTCATATACAAAGTAAGATGAATACATCGGTCTTCAAAAACCTGGGTGTTATGATTTCAATGTTCCATGCTCCTCCCACTGACCCCCACCTCAGGCTCATCTGTTGAAGTCTAATACCCAGCTGGTGATGCTAATTTGGCTGAAAACTTTAGGGGGAGTGGCCTTGCT
>LR750326.1:180308-191353 GCA_902729485.2 Mus minutoides | reverse complement strand
AATAAGTGCAGGCAGAGGAGTCTGGGGAGCGCTGGGTCGATTCCAGCCTGCTCTGGCCAGGCTTGGAAGGAAAACACAGTGCTTTCTGGGCTGCTGGCTCAGAGCCTGCTTGGCAGACTCTCTTCTTTTAATTTTCCACAAAACATTTCAAAATAAAGGCAATAGTGAAAGTTCCTTTTAATGGGGAAAAGGCCTCCTGAGCCTCCAGCAGGAGGAAGGACTGATTCAGCCAGAGCTGGCAGGTAGGAGGTGCCAGGTTTTGTGCTGCTGTGCCCCCCCCCTTGCCCCATGTGACTTAAGGTGGCTGGATCCAGCTCAGAGGGTGGGAGGGAACGATGGTGGTAACTTCCATCTAGAAACAATTAATTATCGTTGGATTCCTCAGAATTAGGCCTAAGTAAGTGCATCTTCTTGGAAGAGTCCTAAAGAAGATCCTAAGGAATGCAGCCTGGAAAAAAAAAATCAAAGATCAAAACAAGGACAGGCCAGAGGAGAGGGCAGCAGCTCCTGGGGAAGAGCGGGGAGGCTGTGTTCAGTGGGAGCTGACCCAGCTGAAGAACTGTCAGGAGGATCAGACAGAGTTGCTTCCATCTGTGGAATGGGGAGGTTTGAAAAACTGAGAGAGTGCCATAGACTAAGGCAGTCCCTGTCCACATCTGTGTGTGTGTGTGTGTGTGTGTGTGTGTGTGTGTGTGATAGAACCCCTGGCACCTGCCAGACAAGCTCTCTACCACGGGGCTCCACTCCTACGTGAGTCTGTTCCTTTATGGCTGATTAAAATTCCATTGTTTAATTATGTGCCAATCTGTCTGTCGCATGTAGATGGTCCCTTTGTCCATCTTTAGCTTTTTGTTTTTAACAGGAATCTGGCCAATAGAGACATCCATCTGGCACAAGGCTTGGCAGATGTCTAGGCACATCCAAGCTCTGCTGTGTTGAGGCTGAGTCCATCCGACCAGCCTCGTGCCAACAGTCACGTCTCACCATACACAGAAAATCACTTAAGACAGATCAGAGAGCCAACCACGAAAGACATGAGCACAGAACTCCTAGAAGAAAACAAGGAAGATAGATGGTCTTTAGGATAGACAGAGACCTCTCAACCGGAACACACAAAGAGAATTATTAATAAAACAGACTTTGTTTCTCATGAGATATGACTGCTAGCAGAGTATTAAAGACAGCTCCACATGTAATTAATATAATACATATATAAATGTATATATTCACACTGCCCCAAAATGACTCTTATCAGAATATGCAAAGAACTCCTTTAAATCAACAAGGAAATGACAAACAGCTCAATTTTGAAAAGGTCACTGAAAGGTTCTAGAAAAGAAAAGGAATATTCAAATGACTTATTCAACATTCAGATTAGCGGAGTGGAGCACATCAGCTCTTATAGGCAACGAGACATGGTAGACAAAATGTACTGTCAACCTCCCCACCTGTTCTGGCTAAATTAGTTCTTTCACCTGCATTGAGACCCACAGGGCCTTTCCTCATTAAAAGGGGGAATCGTCAGATAAATATAAAAGAAAGTCGTCACAATAATATAACCACTTCACAAGTCAGCAGAGTGGCCGAAATCTTAAAAAGTCTAACTGATGTCCGTGCATGTCCGCACAGAGGCAGAACACCTGCCAAGCGTTGTGCGTTGCTGTGGGAATGCAGATCTGTGCAACCACCTATGAAACCGTCTGGCTGCACACAGTGACCCCCATACCTCAACTCCTAAAAACAAACTCAACAAACCTGGGTACCCACGCCCTGGGAGATCAACACAGGGCCACTCACAGCAACACTGCACTAGTAACTCCCGAGTGGGAGCAACCCAAGGGCTCGTGGAGAGTGAGAAATGCGGGTTTTCGAAGGTTCCTCTGGTGGAAGGCTGACCAGAGCACAGACTGGGGAGTGCTGCCGGAGCCAACCGTACAGATGACGTACGTCAGGCGTAGGGTGTGAGACTCAGGAAGTGATGCTCAAAATGTAGATGCTGAGAGGTTCTGACCCTGTTACCTCTGAGGCCAGGCCAAGTCAGTGCCTGGGAGCAGCAGAGAGACGCGGCAGCCTCACGTGGGTAGCAAGGCCACATGTGGGTAGCACGGCCACATGGGCTCCCGGAGGTCTAGATGGACTTGCCTGATCTCTGGCTTGATCTGGGTACCAGGGATGCTGTCTTGAGCTGGCTTAGACAGGTTTGTTTCTTCTGAGTTCTCCCTGGCCAAGCCAAGGTTGTATTCTCCTCTCCTGCGTCATTCCTCGTCGAAGTTCCCAGGTCTGGGACCAGATTTCCAACCACAATAAAGATAAATGGAAGTCTTGCAGTAGCAGGGACTGGTCACCTCAGCCTTTCTCAGCCTGTGGTTCCCTAACTCGTGTCACACAGTAAACACTCATTCAGGATGACTGAGTGCACAGACTGACCGTCGTGGACATCCCCCGCTCCCTGCTTTCCACATCACTCCACCCTGACTGTTTTCAACCGTCCTTCAGAGCACAGCCTACACACCTCTTACTCCAGGAAGCCCTCTGACTAGTACCTCCTGCTATTGTAGTTCTTGGTCCTTTGATGAGACTTCCTGACATCTTGGCTGTGACCTGTAGAGGGGGAAGGTTCGTCTCCCACTGAGATTATCAGGAGAGATGAAAGTTGAGTTCAGCACACCAGGAACCGTTTCATACTTTTCTCTCATTTGTAGATCCGGTCAAACCATTGGCAACAGCTTTGGGCACGCTAGGTGTGTAGGTACCCGATAGGTGTGCTGGTTAGTTTTGTCAACTTAACCTAAACTAGTGACTCCTGGGAGGAGGGAATGGCAAGTATGAAACTGCCTCCATCAGACAGGTATGGATCTGCCTCCATCAGACAGGCCTGTTTTCTTGATGGACGATGTAAGAGGGCCCACCATGGGTGGTGTCACTCCTGGAGGGTGGTCCTCTGTTATATAAGAAAGCATGCTGAGCTCAGAAAGAGAGGCAGTAAGCATGGTCTCTACTTCAGCTCCTGCCTCTGATCCCTGCCTTGGCTTTTCTCCGAATTGGATTTTGTCAGTGTTTTATCATAGCAACATAAAGCAAACCCATTAAAAGGGGATACGGTAGATTATATAGTAGATTAACAAAACATTAATAGAGCCCGGCAGAAGAGACAGAAACACACACATCCTCACGGACACACCTTCACCCAGTCACAGAGCATCACTAGTCAGATGGCATAGCCTCTGGGCTGCCTGAACCGATGAGGACCTCTGATGTGACTCCGGCCTTTGCTGAGTCCTTAAGTTTCTATGGATAGATCTGATCTTATGTTGTCATTTGCATGTGGCAGGAAGACGGATCCTCTGCTTCCTGGTGCTGGTGGCAGGGCAGGCTGGGAACAAGCAAAAGGACCAGCACGGAGAGGCGGGGCTCCAGACTAAACTAGGGTAGAAGAAGGCTCATGAATGTCAACCATAAGAACTCAGCACCTTGGAGCTTGGAGATCTCTGACCATAGGTATGCGCATGCGTGTCCTCTCTCTCTCTCTCTCTCTCTCTCTCTCTCTCTCTCTCTCACTGTGTGTGTGTGTGTGCACGTGTGCATAGGGGACAACAGTCCTTGTGGGAGTCAGGCCCTGCCCTGATGGCCTAGTGGGTGGAAAAGATGAACCAAGTGTACCCAGAGCCAAGCCCCACGTTTTAGAGTGTCAGACACAATCCTAAGCATTGAACAGAGCCACTAATTCACAGTGTAGGGAACTGAGGCATTCTTTGCAACATAGCTGAGGTAGCAGTTGCTGGGAAACCAGCTTGGGCAGCCTGGCTCTACAGCCACACTCTGCAGATTTCCTGCAATCAAAAGCAAACCAGAGTGGGGCTTTGGAAAACAGAGCCACAAACAGGTAACATCGTGGCCTCTCTGCCCCTGGCAGCCCAGGAGATTAAATGGCTTAGGAATCGGAAACTCTTCAGAGAGATGGGTGAGTCTCAGCCAGCAGAACAGATGTGGATGATGCTAGCCCTAAACTCGGTTTACAGGGGTCCTAGACAACGTTTTCTTAGGTTCTCACGGTTCATCAATTCATTCAGCAATCACTTTACTGAGCAGTAACTATAGTCCCTAACCCTTCAGGTGCCCAGGAATAGATCAAATATCCAAAGAGAGAGTCCCCTTCAACAACTCGAGGGAAAAGAGAAAGTGCATTAAAACACAGCGATTTAACTAACAATTGTGATATGAGCTTTGATGGGCTATGATATCATATTTCGGAAAAGATGACCTAGCCATTTTGGAAATGAGATTCCTTAGGCTTGAGATCTTTAAATGGTTACATGGAAATCGAAGGTTCTATGGACGCTATTTCCAGTTATCTAAGCCTCTAAGTTGAATTTGAATTAAATATATATGTAAAAATATAGTTCAGATATGCAGTCTCCCTCAGGATCTGCAGGGAATTGGTTCCAGGACCCCCTGCAGATAGCAGACTGGCAGATGCTGGGTCCCTGGCACAGAGGGGCTTGGTATTTGCATATATCTTCCACACTCTGTGCCTTATGCTCTATAGTCTCAAGATGCCTCTTCCCACAATGCAATGCAAACGCTATGTAAATAGGCACTGTGCTTATTGTTTAGGGAAAATGACACAGAAAAGTCTATATATGTTTAGTACAGAAGCAACTGGGTTTTTCTCTCTTTCTTTTTTTCTTTCTTTTATTTTTTCTTCTCCTGAGTATTTTTGGTCCTTGGTTGTAGAGCCCATGAGCCTGGCAGGCTCACTGTGTGTATGAACACACAAGTGGGTGTGTGTACAGGATCTGTGTTTTAAAAGACACTAAAATGGGACTGGAGAGATGGCTCAGCAATTAAGAGCATTGGCTGTTCCAGCCAAGGAGCCGGGCTCAGTTCCCAGCACTCTCACAATCAAATCCACTTTCTAGGGGGATCTGACACCCTCTTCTGGCTTCTGCAGGCACTGCATGCATGTGGTGCCCAAACCCACACACAGGTAAACACTCATACACAAAAAACAAAAATAAATCATCTATAAAAGATAGCAACAAGCCAGGCAGTGGCAGTGCACCCCTTTAATCCCAGCACTTAAGAGGCAGAGACAGGCGGATCTGTGGGTTTGAGGCCAGCCTGGGCTACATGGTGAGTTCTAGGACAGCCAGGGTTACACAGACAATTCCTGTCTTGAAAAACAAAAAGACAAAAAAAACCAAAAGAAAACAAAACAACAACAAAAAATATTAACAAAAACAAAAAACCATTGTGTACTTGGGTGTTCTATGCAGCACACTGGAAACTGGTTATTCACCCGGGAGATGTCAGTTACTATTGTGTATGTTTGAAGAGTGGAATTTCCCACTTTTAAATATGTCTGCTAATTAGTAACGATATGGGGAATATCTGGTTTTAGCCTTTATTTTTTTAAGGTTTCAGGTGAGGTACAACTTTGACTAGACTCACCACAACTTGCTGTTGTGAGTCTAGTGACTCTGTAGGCATCAGAATGTTCACACTTGCATGAACACGGGGGGGGGGGGGGGGCGGGGGGGCTGGTGTCAGACTTTAGGGCTTCTCTGTAGGCTCTGGGGTCAAGTTGCTGCGGGCACCAAGCAGCACGCTGCGCTTACAAAGTCTTTTTACGGCAGGCAGATGGTGTGCTCTGGGGCTAATACAGTATCTGCTTTATATGTATGCTACCTATTGCTACTTGAGTAGGATACCAATGAAAGATACAATAAGACCCGTAGCAAGGTGACTACAGTTAATACGATGCGTCACACGCGTATTTTGAAATAGCTGAAAGAGAATGTTTTCAGTGTCCTTACCCGAAAGAAAAGATAAATGCTAAAGATAAATGCTAGATGTGGTGGATGGTTGAGGTAACTCCGATTTGAGCAATCCACAAGCCGCACACATATCCAAACAACACATCCTATGCCGTACATAGTTATAATATTTGTCCATTGATAAAGCTAATAGAAAAGAAAAATCAAGTTTGAAAATGTTCCCTTTGGTTCAAAGATCCTGAAGAGCTTGGTTGATCTCCACTCAGGCAATCTTGGCTCCTCTCTCCCTTTCCTCAGGTTCCAGCCACCCTTCGTAGTCTCCCGGCCAGCGTCTCCCTGTGCAACTTAGGATGACCTTGCATTTGCTATATAGCCCAGGGTGGTCTGGAGCTCCTCACCTTCTGTTGGCTTCCCTGTCCCTACAAACTACAGCAGCATGCCTGGCTAGCCTGGGACTTCCTCACAGTCGCCACCTACTCCTGGGGAATTGGTACAAGTGGGAAAGCACCCCACCCTACCCCCATGCCCACACAGTGAAGATCTGCTCACTCACCCTTCTTGGTGGCCTCAAAACTGTCATGGAAGTGGATCCTCTGAATGTCATAAGTCAGGGTCGTGTTGGGCAGCAGGGTCCTGTTTCTGTTGATGATGTTGGCAGAAAATCGAAAGGCGTGCTCTTCAGCGTTCATGACCTGGGCGTTGGGACCGTCCGCATACTCAAAGATTCCTCCTGTGAGAGAGGACAGAGCTGTGTGTGGGAGGAGGGATGAGGAGGGAGCATGGATGCTCGGCTCAGGTTTTACAGACAAGGTCCTCTCACCCCCGTGTTCAATAAGATCTTAGGTAATTTCCATGTTCAAAAAAGTATACATTTTACCCAACTAGCAAATTCCTGCTAACACATTCTGACAGGCCCAAATAAGATTACCAACTTAATACTGCCATGAAAATGCTTAATAGAGTTTTGGCAAGTAGAACCTACCAGAATATTACAAGGCTAACATACCATGACCAAATAGTTTTATTTCAGGAATGCAAGACCAGCTCAATATAAAGGAATCCATGAATCCCATTCCACCACATTAATAGTTCAAAGGAGAGAAAAATATGATTCACTTGCAAAATTCAGGAAGATGTCTGATGAAAGTCAGCGTCTACTGCCGTATTAAAAAAAATGTCTAATAAGACATTGGCGGGAAAGGCACTCCCTTCAAGCACCGTTAGCTCATATCAGCCTTAATATCACACTAACTAATATCTAAAACACTAAAGTCCTTCTTGTCAAAGGAAAAATTAAAAAAAAAAAAGCGTTGGGGAAGACTCACCTTGCATGCCACTAACCAGAAAAAGACGAAATTGGAAGTGACCGGAGAGAGGCTCGGCTCTGGCAAAGGTGCAAGTTACTTTGCACATGATACAAATGTTAATGTATTGTGAACATACTCACTCCCCATTGCAATGTCTCAGCTCCCTTCTGCTCTTTCCCGACTGCCCCCGCCCCCTTTCATGATTTGTTTCTTTCTGCATGATCTCTATGGGTCTTGCACAGGTGGTCACGATGGCGGGATGTTCATGATGGCCAAGGCACAGCCACTAGTCAGCATGTCACTGCCCTCCTCCCCATCCTCTGGCCCTTACTGTCTTCCTCCCGCCTCTTTGGCAACACTCCCTGGGCCTCAAAGGAGCTGCCTTGTAAGGGCCAAAAAAACTCAGCAGACACTTATTTTCAGCACATTGGCTGACCATGAATCTCCACTCTGACCACTGCACAGAGTCCCCGGAGTCCTTTCTGACCAAGGGTGTAATTTGTGGGTATAAGCAGGAAAAATGTAGAAGGCGGCTTAACTGCCTGGGCATCTATCAAACCATCAGTAGTAGATTTTACCAGTAAGGCCTGTGAGAGCCCTAGCTGTCGGGTTTTTGAGCGGGGTTTATAGCCCCACTCATATATTCCTCCCATGGAACAGGCCTCAAAGCCAATCAGGAACTGGTGGGTTGCCCCGGAGCATCAGTGCTACTACCGCACCAGTGGGAGCAATGGGCAAGCCATAAATAAATAAATACACAAGTAAATAACTAGATAAATAAATAAATAATCCCCAACCACTGAGACAGGCAAGAGCTGTTACAGAGAGTTAAATAGCTAGTCAGAACTTTTTTGTTTTGTTTTGTTTTGTTTTGTTTCCAGACAGGGTTTCTCTGTATCTCTGGCCATCCTGGAACTGGCTCTGTAGACCAGGTTGGCTCTGACCACACAGAGATCCACCTGCCTCTGCCTCCCAAGTGCTGGGATTCAAGGTGTGTGCCAGCACCACCGGGCTGGTGTGTGGCAGCACCACCAGGCTAGTGTGTGCCTCTTTTATATCAGCGAGAATTCATGGGAAAACTTAACAGCAAAAGGTTTGTCAACATCAGCATGAACATCAAACAACAAATAACAACGCAAATGTAAACATGCAACCCCAATAGTGTACAAATGAGGAAAACAAAGAAAACACCTTCAGCAGGAGAGATAAACTCCCGGAGGTGGTAGTGCACGCCTTTGATTCCAGCCCTCAGGAGGCAGAGGCAGGAGGACCACTGTGAGTTTCAGACATGCCAGGGGTCCATAGTAAGAGCCAGGTTGGGAGTGGTGGGGTCAGTGAAACAAACCGAGAGACAGAGACAGAGAGTCAGACACAGAGCCCTGATGCTGTTGTTCTTTGGAAAGTAAAGTTTTGTGTCTCAATCTTCTTCAGAGTCATTTTTCAGTTTACTTCAACTCCAGTCAGGACCACAGAAAGATGTCTCTCTTGTACTTGGAAAAATGACTCTTAAACGTGAAGTCTGAATGTTAGATAATGACTGAAAAAAAAATGTCTTGACAGGAATGATGAAAGGTGACTTGTATTATTATCAGATTTTAAAATATATCATTAAGCCAAAATAATTAAAAGTGTTGTAATAGCGTCTGAAGACATGGAGGATCAAGAGAACGAGATAAAAAGCCTTAGAAAGAGCTCGGGCAGAGACAAGTATCTAAAACATGAATGAGAAAGATGTTTCCCAGCAGAAAAAAGAATGAATTATTCATTAATTGTGTCCTGACAATTATTCTATTATTTGGGGATTTCAGATTTTTTTCTTTTTGGTACAAAGACTGAACTTAAGATTCCATACATGATCGGCAAGTGCTCTTCCACTGAGCTGCATGTCTGGCTCTCTAGATTCCAATCTTAATAAATGCTAGATAAATTAAAGATAGGAGAAAGGTGGAAAAGAATACTATGAAATTGTCAAAAATAGAAACAATGGGCGAAGAGTATATAATGTTGGGGTGGAAGAAGCCTGCCTAAGCATTTCAATAAAGTCAGAAAATGGGGGAGAAAGACTGGAAGTAACATTAGACTTCTCTGCACCCACATCACTATGGACAACCTTGAACGGTTAAGAAGCTAACCATAGACAGCCGCATAAAAGTTGATGTTATAAAAAGCACGTAGAACTGGCAAAAGAAGACAGACGCCCCGTGTAAGCAGGTGCAGGTGTTAAGTACGGGTACCCCATTAGGAAAACAAAATGCTATCAGAGGATGGAGATAGGTGTCACCTTTCCTCCTAATTAAATAAACTCTTCCTGTTGAAACCAACAAGGTGCCAGTGTAGCTCATCTGATGGGCAAAGGGAGAGGGCAGAGCAAAACACATGGGCACCTGCTTCTTTGTTGGCAGACGGGGGGGGGGGATGGCACACACTGCTTTTCCTAATGGCCATATATGGAGAACATCTAAAAATACTCAACCAGGGGACGGTAAGTCATGCATACCCGTGGAACTGTAAAACTGTAACGATCTGATTCCCCATCAGAGAAACTTCTCTCTGTAACAGATGGAGACCGTTTCAGGAAACTACAACCAATCAAAATGCAGAGCTGTGGAGCTCAGTCACAACCTCAGCACAACACCTGTCCCTAAAGCTCAGAAATCACTGAAGAAGAGGCAGAAAGAGCCGGAGGTTGTGTCCCTGAGAAATGTCAGAGGAGCTACACCCAAGAAGTCTCATAAACATGGCTGCCCAAACAGGACCTGAACAAGCTTGCTACTTTGTCAGGCATGCTAACATGGAAGAAGGAAATCTCTCCAGGCTCTACCCTGGATTTGAAGCACAGGCAATTAAGGAGCATGGAGAGCAGGAGACATGGTCTTCCTCAGAGAAGGGTACACAGATTGGCTATCCAATACCAAGCGGTCAGCCCTGAAAACATATATGTGTGTGTTTCACATATATAATAAATATATAATATATAATATGCAATATATAATTTTGGGTATATGGTGGTTTTGAGTAAGAAGTCAGGTAAGCAGGCCACAGCTCAATTTCAGAATGTCTCCACTATCCCATAATACCCCCTGTGGCCCTCTCACTGTTTGCACCAGTAGCCCCAGGAAACCACTAATTTGCCTTTTGTCTCCAAATATTTTTCTCCCTGAACATTTCATGCAAATGGAATCACACAGTGGGTGTTCCTCTGGGCCTGGCTCCCTGTGCTCAGTGTGTCTGGGTTTATCAATATGTAGCATGCATCAGTATAACTATCATAACTGAGCGTAGATGCATCACATTTCGTTTATCCATCTGCCAGCTGATGGGTATTTGGATTGTTTTCATTACTTGGGCAAAGTAAAAGAAAAAAAAAATGTGGCTTCCAGGTTTCTGGTCGGCCATATGAAAACCTTGGGGAAAAAGCTCATCATACTGTCTAATGACAACTTTTCTTGAGTCTGTAAGCATGAAGCCCCAAAGCAAACATCTTCTCCAAAACTGGCCAGAGAGACCAGAGAATCGCAGTATATTGAAGCCTTAATGGGAAATATAGGCTTATGTGCTTGAATACTTGGCCCCCAGTTGGGGGCGCTGTTGTGGGAAGCTGTGAAATCTTATGGATATAGGACCTAGCTATCAGACGTAGGACCATAGAGACAGAGCCAGACGGTTATAACTGGCCCCAATTCCAACCTGAGGGCTTAGCTTCCAGGTTCCTGATCTGACTCAGAGATATAACAAGAGATCTACCAGCTCCTGCCTCCAAAGATGGAGCTCCAGATGCTGAACCCCGCCCCACCCACCCCCACCATGAAACTGTAAGGCAAAAATAAAGCCTTCCTTCACTACATTGTTCTGTCGGGAATTTTATTCCAACTATGAGGAAATTCTGGAGAAGTAGAGAGAGAGAGACCTGGAAGCAAAACCCATCATGAGATCCAGTAGGAAAACACAAATTGCAACTGAC